>JAWQEG010001211.1:0-22500 GCA_033782935.1 Petrolisthes cinctipes
TATCAGAGTCACTCTCAATGATCCCAACTACTCTTTCCATCTCACTCGGTAGGAGTGGTTCGTAATCATAATCACACGTGGCTCGGGATTCAAATATCTGGATGGCTCAACATTGGCAACGCTAAGTGGTAAACGCGGAAGTGGAGCAACTGTACTTCATCAGACTCAGGACAAACACACCACCAGATAACACATCACTATATACCTCCATTAACACCCATACCCACCCACCCACCCACCACTAACACCCATACCCACCCACCCAACCACCCACTAGTAAACCCATCCACTCACCCGCCACTAACACCCATACCCACCCACCCAACCACCCACTAGTAAACCTATCCACTCACCCGCCACTAACACCCATACCCACTCACCCACTAGTTCACCCACCCTCCCACTCACCCATCCACCAGTCTACCCACCAGCCCACCCACCCACCCACTAGTTCACCCACTCTCCCACTCACCCATCCACCAACCCACCAGTCTACCCACCCACTAGCCCACCCAACCACCCACCAGCCCACCCACCCAAGATGCAGTCAGTGATTCAGCAGGACAGTCAGGGAATTCATTACACAAACCTGAACAGAATAAGAATCGAGATCTGCTTCGAATACGTATTGATCAAGTATTAAGTGGGAAGGACAGTGTTGGTAAATCTGGAGCAACTGATCCTTCCGAACTATTCCAAGCAACAGAACACCATTATTTTTGTTCATCTGTCCTGTTTCCTGGCATATTTTGGAGGAATCAAGGCACTCCACTGTAACAAAAGTGAATTACCCCCATCTTAAACGAATCCCAAAAAATATAGAAACCGGATACAGGGTGTAATTGGTTCACTGATGAGTTGGATAATTCGAAACTTTAAGAGACCCCGTGATGCAGTCAGAAAATTGGTCTAAGTTAGTGCTTCAAATAATGCAACGAAACACCACCTCTTATGGAAGGAGGTTGTTTCGTAGCACTGTCAGGAGGAATCAGAAGTCTCCAGCTTTAATACACGAACACAGGGTCCTTAAGGGATAGTATACTTTTGATAGATTGGAGTGCCTTGATTCCTCCAAAGTATGCCAGGAAACAGGACCAAATTAAAAAAAAAATAATAATAATGGTACCCCTATTGCCTGGAATAGTTTGGAGGTATCGGTTGCTCCAGATTTGCCAACACTGTACTACTTCCCCCTCAAACAAGACCTGGATACTTATTTTGGCTCGTGACTGTACAATCCGTCCTGCCAGTCAGTGAACCGGAGCCACGCATACAGAGGAGAAATGGAGAAAAGGTGAGAGGAAAGAGGAAAGAGGAGGAGGAGGAGGAGGGAAAGTCCGCTAAACAAACGATTGCATTCACTCACCCTTCCTCAATTGCCTTCATTCCTTTCTTTTTCTCTTTCTCTTTTTCTTTTCTTTTATCTTTTCCCTCTATCTCTTTCTTTTGTCTCTGTCTGTCTGCCTGATTGTCTGTCTCCACTTTCGAAAATTTCAGAACAAAATAGCCTATACAAAATAATATAAACTCCAGGAGAGACAGACAGACAGAGAAATGGATGACCAGATGGACTGACAGACATATAGATATATTGAAGCAGACAAAATGGGACAGACAGACACACAGACGGAGAGAGACAGATAATGACACACAGGAATGGAAACAGTTAAGCATAGACACCCTCCCCCCCCTCTCTCTCTCCTCTCTCTCTCTCTCTCTCTCTCTCTCTCTCTCTCTCTCACCAAAGAATTGTTATCAAGCTCACTGTTTTATGCTTCACTTCTTCGTTCTTGCACTGATTCCTTCTCTTCTGTTGTTTGTTCTTTCACTTCACTGGGCTGACTAGTAGTGACTTGATAACATGGTGAAGGTGGGGTGGGATTTTATACTGTTAGCCCTACAGTTCCTTAAAGGGGCCAAACCAGTCAGACAGAAAAGGACAGACGAGGAACACCAGTCTTGTTGAAGGGAGGGAGGGGAAAAAACAATAAGTGAGGGAAAAAAAATCACATAAGAGGGGAAATATATATAAGTGTAGTGGTGGCACGCGTCACTTCAAACACAGGCGTACTGAAACGTGTGTTTACATCGGCACAATCATGCACTTCTGTCTGTCTATCTGTCTGTCTGTCTGTGTTGTCATCTCCCAGTCACGCAGTCACCTTGAGACACATCAACACAAAACTAACCCAGCGTGTAGAGAGTCACATCTTGCTGTTCACTTACACACACACACACGCACGAGTATATACACTAAGTCTTGCACTCAAACACACGTTATATATATACAATATATATAAGCACGTACACACATATACAGAACGTGCAGACACATATACAGAACGTTCACACACACACCCTTCCCCTTCATGTCCTCTTCACTCCTGTTCCAGGGTTCAGTAAATCCTTCTGCAGGTGGACATTGCAGAACTAAACTTTCCTCCCACAAGTCCATAACTCATACCAATATTTATTTTATCTATCTTTTAGGAAATCAAGCATCAAATCGAAGTCTGATTATAGGCCTATGCTCGATTTGTAATTATGATCTATGTTATATATCAATTGGGTTGGCGAGAGAGGAGGTTTTTTACTTCTCTATTTATTAATTTATGTAATGTAATGTAATGTAAAGTTGGCCTCTCACCAAGTCCTACCCAAATCTCAAATCGTATTCACAGGACGTATGTATCTCTGCCTTAGCACCTCATCTTTATGCAACACCTGTATGTTTACTCAGCACTTCACCCCAGCGTCTCGTAAACTCCAATCAGGATCTTTACCACTCTCATAATTCTCCCTCTCCTTCCAGCAACATTTCCCTTTTCCCTCCCTTCAGAAATGTTAATGGTACTGTACATACATATATATACATTTTCGACTTTGTAACACACGCAAACGCAGTCTTGTATTTTCGCCCTGCATCATTCAGAACCTGCAATCAGACACACACTTGTTTCAAGAACCTATTTCCCTGAGTCCGTCCTTCCCTCTCCCCAACACGCTTCAACATCTCTTCTCATCATATTCTAAAACTTATTACCCTCACAATTCTCAAGCTGTACGTGTTCCCCTCCCACCACACTATTTAACACTGTCTCGCCAAAACCAACTACCTGTACTACCCACTTTCCTGAAATACACACAACAACACACTCTAGCCTGATCACCCAATAACACTGTCTTGACTCCTCACTCTAATCACATATCATAACGCTGTCTCTCACACTACCTCCGCCATACCACATCTCTCACACCAACCCAACCACATAACCCCTTTCACACCATCCCTCTCACAACATCAACCAAATTACATCACTCCTCTCACGACAACCAATCCAACCACACCACCCTCCTCACGACACCAATCCAACCACACCACCCTTCTCACACTAACCCAACCGCACCACACCTCTCACACTAGCCCGCCAAACCACCCCTTTCACACTAGCCCCGCCACACACCAACCCTTTCACTCCAACCCCGTCACATCACACCACCCTCCTCTCAGCCAGCAGTCCCACAACACAACACAACACAGACCCACAACACAACACAGGATAATTATGTGTAAATGTATATACCCAACCCAACCCAACCACCCAACCGTCACACCCCATCCCTCAACCTCATGAGGTGGGGTGGGGTGGAGTGGAGTGGAGTGGGGGGGTGGAGTGGATACCTGTGGTCACTTGGGTGGATAACCTGCCACTCGGTCCACACAACCAACACCTCGACAAAAACGACAGCCAACACCTCCACAAAAACAAACAAACAAACAAACAAACAAACAAACAAACAACAACAACAACAACAACAACATAGACGACAAACCCACGACTCAATAACACAACACTGGTGATTTCATTTTGTAGGAGGAGTTGTACTGTGTTGGAAAATCTGAAGCAAATGATTCCCCTAAACTATTCCAAGAACAGGCCAGCCATCATTATTTGTGTTGCACTGGTCCTGTTTCTGGCATACTTTGGAGGAATCAAGGCGGTCTGAGGTACAAAAATTTCCTATTCCCTTAAGAGGAGGACGGTTGGGCAGGAGGCCAAAATGGAGAAGTGAAGAAAAAGGCGAAGAAAACAACGGTATATTACGAAGACAACGCTGATGACCCTCCCCCCCCCCCCACAAAAAAATAAAAAAAACACACACACACACACAACACACTCACACGCAGGAAACATACATACAATACAAAAATATAACAATGAAGTGATGAATATGACAAATAAACCAGGATGACGACGAATACAAAGGTACGAATGAATACAGTAATAAGACGATGCGACGACAGAGAGACGATAAACGACGACAACTAAAACTACGGCGCAAAGACAGATGATTGACGTCAACACCCACTACAATACAACAAACAACAACAAACAACAAGGACGAGACTCCGTGTATGTACAGTCGCGGTCAATAATAATCATCCACATATGGGTATCTCAAGAAAATTTACTGTCTAATGTTTTTCACGTTCACATAATTATGATGTTATTGTTTTAAGGACGTGCGTAGCTGCTTGTGTTAAATTAAAAGATGGTAGTTAACCTATTTATTGGAAAAGTTTATCATCTAAGGAACAGAGAAAGCTGTCAAACTCTTACGTGAGTTACCCCTATATGGATTATTATTTTTGACCGCGACTGTACTGTATGTATGTATGTAGGCTATGCGTGTACCTGTATGTATGTATGTATGATTGTAGTTTATGTATGTAGGTAAGATATGTGTGTATGTATGTAGGCTATGTATGTATGTAGACTATATATGTATGTAGGCTATGTATATATGTAGGCTATGTATGCTATGTATGTATGTATCTATGTATGTATGTATAACCAAGGAAGGTATACGGGATACTACAGGGGGCGACACCACTGCCCTCACGCGGTCACTGACATCAACACGACCCTCAAGATAAATAGGCAGGAAACACGATGACATATACTGTAATTTCACGGACCACATTACAGTATTTGGCACCATTTTATTACTTTATGTATGGTTGTATTCCTTTATTGTTGATCTCTCTCTCTGTCTCTCTCTCTCTCTCTCTCTCTCTCTCTCTCTCTCTCTCTCTCTCTCTCTCTCTCTCTCTCTCTCTCTCTCTCTCTCTCTCTCTCTCTCTGTGTGTGTGTGTGTGTGTGTGTTGATAGAACGTGTGTAATTACTGAGGGTTTTAAGGAGAAGCAAATACTGAAGTGGTGGTTGTGTGAGAGAATAGTGTGTGGTGCTGTCTCTCTCTCTCTCTCTCTCTCTCTCTCTCTCTCTCTCTCTCTCTCTCTCTCTCTCTCATCTTCTTTTACCTGGCCTGTGCAATGAAGAGTTTGTTTTCCTGTGTGTGTGTGTGTGTGTGTGTGTGTGTGTGTTTACATATGTATCTGTGTGTATGTGTGTGTGTGTGTGTGTTTATATATGTATCTGTGTGTGTGTGTGTGTTTATATATGTATCTGTGTGTGTGTGTGTTTATATATGTATCTGTATGTGTGTGTGTGTGTGTGTGTGTGTGTGTGTGTGTGTGTGTGTGTGTGTGTGTGTGTGTATCTATATATATGTATCTGTGTGTGTGTGTGGTGTGTGTATATATATGTATCTGTGTCTGTGTGTGTGTGTTTATATGTATTTTTTGTTTGTGTACATGCTTTTGTGAGTGACCATGTGTGTGTGACCCTACTTACCAAAGAGGAAATGGAAGGCCTAAATAATTAATTGTTCATGTACAGTACACATCTGTATTTCTGTCCGTGAAGCCTAATTATGTGTGTGTGTGTGTGTGTGTGTGTGTGTGTGTGTGAGTGTGTGTGTGTGTGTGAGTGTGTGTGTGTGTGTGTGAGTGTGTGTTTGTGTGTGTTTACATGTTGTTAGGCTGTGCAAAAACGTGATGTTGATAAAGATTTGGCTCATGGTCAAACCCATGCACAAGAAAAATGGTGTGTGTGTGTGTGTGTGTATCCATGTTCGTGTGTGTGTGTGTGTGTGTGTGTGTGTGTGTATCCATGTTCGTGTGTGTGTGTGTGTATCCATGTTCGTGTGTGTATGTGTGTGTGTGTGTGTGTTCGTGTGTGTGTGTCCATGTTCGTGTGTGTGTGTGTGTGTGTGTGTGTGTGTGTGTGTGTGTGTGTGTGTGTGTGTGTGTGTGTGTGTGTGTGTGTGTGTGTGTGTGTGTGTGTGTGTGTGTGTGTGTTCGTGTGTGTGTGTGTGTGTGTGTGTGTGTATCCATGTGTGTGTGTGTGTGTGTGTGTGTGTGTGTGTGTGTGTGTGTGTGTGTGTGTGTGTGTGTGTGTATCCATGTTCGTGTGTGTGTGTGTGTGTGTGTGTGAGAGGTGAACAGTCGGCCTTGCCAAGGTTACTAGAGACGCACTGAGGCATTATGTTCCCCCCTTCCTCTCCCCTTCCTCTCCCCCCCTCCCTCTCCTCTTCCCCTCCATTCCTCGTACCCCCCAACCCCCCTCCCCCTCTGTCTCAACCCATCCTCTCTCCCTTCCAAAATCATTCTCCTCCTCCTCCTCCTCCTTCTGTCTCTCTTTTATTCCCATTATTCTGTCCACTCTTCATCACTCTCCCTTCCTTCTTCCTTTTCTACTATTTCAATCTCCTCTCCTTTCTTCCTCACCTCTCTCTCTCTTCTTCCTCTCCTCCTCTTCCTCTTCTTACTAACTATAACCTTCCCTCTCCCTCTCCTCCACCTCCCTCCAATCATTTCCTTCCCCACCCTCCACGACCATTCCTCCACTCTCCCGTCATCATCACCTCCACCTCTATCTCCATCACCACCTCCACTCCTCTCCTCTCTCCACCTCCACCTCCTCCCCCACCACCCACCCCTCACCACCACCACCACCTCTCCTTGACTATAAACACATCAACAGAACAAATTGAACGAGTTATCTGATAATTACAATATTGTTCTTATGTTATTATTACATTACTTCAAGAACTTTTTAATTAAGGAAGGGGGTATTATGTATGTTGTTGTCTGATTACTGAAGGCAACTGACTGCTATAATTCCTCCAAAGTGCACCACGAAACACAAATAATGATGGAGTATTTTTTTTATTTGTCCTTCATGCACTACAAACGCTTCCCAACATTTATTACCAGAATTGTCTAATGTCACAGTATAGATAATCCATTTAGTCTTTCGTTCCCTGGTGTAGTTTGGAGGAATCAGTAAAATCAAATCGAAACTGTCAACTAAATCACAGGTCTTTAAATTAATAGGCAAATAATAATAAAAAAATAAAAAATAAATCAAGCAGGTCCAAGGGACAATATATATTTCCGTCGTCCTTCGAGGAAAATTAATGTAAAACTAGAAAACAAATTTGATGACAGGGACAAACAAACAACAAACAAACACCAGGAAGAAGGATACACAACAAACATTAATGAACCCTATGATGTATAAAAAAAAAAAAAAAAAAAAAAAAAAAAAAAAATACTGGAGGTAAATGAGTCCTTCAAACATTGCCACGAAACACCACCTATATGGAAAAGGTTGTTTCTTGAATAGTCTGGAGGAATCAGAAGCCACCAAGATTTCATACACGATCACTGGGTCCTTAATGGGGGTAATCACCTGTTAATCACTTGAAGGTTTAGTAATTACTCCCCCCCTCCCCCCCCCCCCCACACACACCCTTCTCAAACATTGCCAGAAAACACACGACCTCAAAATTAATAACAAGTGATGCCAGAAATAACAAGTGATGCCAGAAAAACACACGATCTCAAGTATATTAATAATAACAATAATAATGATAATAATGATATAACAATAATAATAATAATAATAATAATAATAATAATAAATAAATATATAAATAACAAAACAAAATAAATACAAATCTCACAGTTGTAACCCTCATTAAGCTGCTTCTCACTCACACACTCACACACACACTCACTCACACACTCACTCACACACTCACTCACAGGCCAGGGGTACGAGTAATCACCAGAGTGCAGGTAAAGTGAGTTAGTAAATACAGAACTCCATCCACTACATCCAGGTGAGTCAACAGGACGTCAGAAAATCTATACAGGTCTAGTGGTTGATGCAAGGACAGACAGGGGATGGAATGGGTTGGGATGGGTGGAGGAAGGGAAGGATGGGTTGGGGAGAGGAAGGGAAGGAAGGATTGGTTAGGTGGAAGGATTGGTTAGGTGGAAGAAGGTAAGGAGAGGGGAGGGGTTGGGTGGAGGAAGGTAAGGAAGGAAGGGGGAGGGGTGAAGGTAATGAGAGGGGAGGGGTTGGGTGGAGGAAGGTAAGGAGAGGGGAAGGGATGGGTGAAGGAAGGTAAGGAGAGGGGAGGGGATGGGTGAAGGAAGGTAAGGAGAGGGGAGGGGATGGGTGAAGGAAGGTAAGGAGAGGGGAGGGGATGGGTGAAGGAAGGGAAGGATGGGTTTGGTGAAGGAAGGGAAGGAAGGGGTTGAGTGAAGGAAGGGAAAGGGTTAGGTGGAGAGAGAAAGAGAAAGAAGGTGACAGGGTGGAGGAAAGGAAGGATGAGGTGGAGGAAATTGATACAAAATTTCAGAAAGACAAATTTACAAACACCTAAACATTTAATCACTCGGTAACATTTCGCCAATCAACAAGCAGAGGCCAATGTAACCTTTTAGTTTCTCAGGGAATTTACACTTAGTTTCATGGTTCACACGAGATCTTCCACAGACTGCACGGCCCTATTTATAATTCTTGGTGGTAAACGGTAGACGAATTCTCCTTGATCACTAGAGCTTCTTGTGTGGATTTTTTAAAGAACTTATCACAGTGACTCTACAACCAAGGAAAATTAATCATGACATTTTTTTCACATCTTGTTAAAAAAAAAAAAAAAAAAAAAAAAAAAAAAAAAGTATTTCTCTCTATAAACCAAAACTATATTATTTTTACCAAGAGCAATTGTTATTATACACAACACGACAGGCAGAGGTGAACTGAGGTGGTCGATTCTTATGATTCCTCCAAAGTATGCCATGAAACAGATCCCCTAATAGTGTTTACCGTACCATTGAGGGCGTCTGTCTGTTTTCTGGTATAGTTAGGAGGAATCAGTAGCCTATACCAATTTAGCCTATACGAACAAGAGGATTTCCCCATAAGTTAGCAAGCATATCCTGTCACGAACGAACGAGGATAATAATGTTTGGTAATGAGGAAGGTATAACATCAGAGAGGAACACACCCAGTAATACATGTGACACTGACCTTTATTCATTCCTTCATTCCTTCATTCCCTTGTTCACTGTCCCTCTCTCTCTCTCTTCCTTCCTTCCTTCCTTCCTTCCCCTGTGCACTGTCCCTTTCTCTCTCTTCCTTCCTTCCTTCCCCGCCCCTTTCTTTCCTTCCTTCCTTCCTTTCTTCCCCAGTGCACTGTCCCTTTCTCTCTCTTCCTTCCCTCCTTCCTTCCCCTGTCACTGTCCGTTTCTCTCTCTTCCTTCCTTCCTTCCTTCCCCTGTTCACTGTCCCTTTCTCTCTCTTCCTTCCTTCCTTCCTTCCCCTGTCACTGTCCGTTTCTCTCTCTTCCTTCCTTCCTTCCTTCCTTCCTTCCTTCCCCTGTCAAAGTCCGTTTCTCTCTCTTCCTTCCTTCCTTCCTTCCCCTGTTCACTGTCCCTTTCTCTCTCTTCCTTCCTTCATTCCCCTGTTCACTGTCACTTTCTCTCTTCCCTCTTACTGTCCCTTCCTTCCTTCCTTCCCCTGTTCACTGTCCCTTTCTCTCTTCCCTCTTACTGTCCCTTCCTTCCTTCCTTCCTCTCTTTATCACCCTTCCTTCCTCTCTTTACCACCCTTCCTTCCTCTCTTTATCACCCTCCCTTCCTCTCTTTATCACCCTTCCTTACTTCCTTCCGTCACACCCCTTTCCTTCCCTTCACTGCCACCGCCCCCCCACCATGTCACGACCGTCGCTGCTCTCCCTTTCCCCTTCCCCCTTCCTGTCCCCCCCCTCCTCCACTCCACTCCACCTCCTCCACCTGTCACTGTCCTGTCATTACAACATCCTCCTTTAATACAGAACATCATCCCCTCCTCCCACCTGTTTCCGTCCTCCTTCTCTTCCTCCTCCTCCTCCTCCTCCTACTCTTCCTCTTCTTCCTCTTCATTCTCCTCCTCTTCATTCTTCTCCTACTCTTCCTTCTCCTCCTCCTCCTCCTCTTCATCATCATCATCATCCTCTTCTTCCTTCTCCTCCTCTTCCTTCTTCTCCTCCTCCTACTCTTCCTCCTCTCTTCATTCTTCATCCTCCTCTTCATTCTTCTCCTCTTCCTCCTCCTCCTCCTCTTCATTCTCCTCTACCTCCTCCTCCTCCTCTTCATTCTCCTCCTCCTCCTTTTCCTCCTCTTCCTCTTTCTCTAGCTATACGTTCTTCCCTTCCTAATCATTCTCTCCCTCCACTCTCCTCTTCCTCTCGAATTTCTCCACTTGTTTCTTTCCATCTCCTTCATCCTTTATCTCTCTTCATCTTTCTTACCATTTCTTCTCTTCTTATTTTAACACTCTCCTTCCCCTCCTCCACCTTCTCCTCTTCTTCCACCCTTCACTCCCACATTCCTTCCACGCATTCTAACCTCTCATCTCCACCAATATATTTTCGTCTCTCCACCCTCTGCCTTCCACTAATTCGAACTCCACCTCCGAAAAAGATCCACTCATCCACTCACTCCACACACTCCCATCATTTCCACTCCACTTAAACCCCCCCCTCCCCGCAACTCCACTAACCCCTCCCCCTCCTGACACTCCACTTAACCCCCCCCCCCTCCCCCGCCACTCCACCTTCTCCCCTCCAAACCTCTCCTCCACTCATCTTCCCTCTTCAATAATTATTTTTAGGGTCACAACGATTATAATATATATTTTTCTTAATGGGATCTTCTGTATGTTCTGTTGTGGATAATTTATTGGAGGACAAACTAACTAACTAACTAACTAACTAACTCCAAAGTATATATGCCAAGAAACAGACTATATGAGTGAAGGATTTATTTTCCAGTCCAGAGTGGAGGAATCACAAGTCCTCAATGTCGTCCCCATAATTACAGGGAGATTCTCTTAAGTTGATGAATTGGAAGGTCTCTGATGATTCCTCCAACTATGCCAAGCACCACAACACCATAATTTAAGTCAATCTAGGCCTGTTTTCTTGGCATACTTTGGAGGAATCGAGGCGTACAGTCGCGGCACATAGTCCTTGACCAAATTTCACCTTACAGTCTGGTCAAGGACTATGTGTCACGACTGTACCAAAAGTATTATTATTCTACCTCCTTAATGTGGGAAACTTTGTGTTGGTAAATTTGGAGCAATTGAATCCTCCAAACTATTTCAAGCAACTGAACACCATTTTTTTTTTTTTTTTGTTCATCTGATCCTGTTTCCTGGCATACTTTGGAGGAATCGAGGCACTCCAATGAACCCAAAGTATTCTTTCCACCTCCTTAATGGAACCTGTGATCTTGTATGAGGGTTGGTGACTTCTGATTCCTCCTGACTAGGCCACGAAACATGCTCCGTCAATATAGATAGTTTTTTCCTGGCAATATTTTGAAGGACTCACTAACCTCCATTTTTTTTTTTTTTTCTCTTCCACCTTCTTTCCTCTTTCATTTCCACCTTATTTTATCTTCTATTGTTGACTTTCTTTCCTTCGCCTTCCTTCCATTCTTCCTTTTCCTCCTCCTCCTCCTCTTTGACCTCCATTCCTCCGCCTTCCTGCCTTCCTTCCTATTCCTCCTCGACTTTCCTTTCTCTCCCTCTTCTCCCCCCACCTCCCCCTTCTGTGAGCCGTTCTCCACCTCCTCCACCTATCCCTCCCACCATCTTCTCCACCTCCATTTATCCCTCCCTCCACCATCTCCACCTCCATTTATCCCTTCCTCCACCTTCTCCACCTATCCCTACCTCCATCTCCACTTATCTCTTCCTCCACCTTCTCCACCTCCATCAATCCCTACCTCCACCTCCTCCACTTCCTCCAGCACTTTTTCCTTCATCCTTAGTTATTCCTTACCCGATAATTTTCTGGGTTTTTGGCTTTCCGTGGTGTGTGTGTGTGTGTGTGTGTGTGTGTGTGTGTGTCTGTGTGTGTGTGTGTGTGTGTGTGTGTGTGTGTGTGTGTCTGTCTGTCTGTGTGTGTGTGTGTCTGTCTGTCTGTCTGTCTGTCTGTCTGTGTGTGTCTGTGTGTGTGTGTGTGTGTGTGTGTGTGTGTGTGTGTGTGTGTGTGTGTGTATGTGTGTGTGTATGTGTGTGTGTGTGTATGTGTGTGTGTGTGTGTGTGTGTGTCCCCTGCTTCTCATTTACTTACATTTCCTTTCAAGTGTATTAATTAACCTCATCAGATTCTCTCTATACATAATTATAATCAACTCTTATAATCCTGATACAAAGAGATCATAATTAATCAAAAACGCAAATGTGAGTCAAAAGTGTGCCAGAGGATATTATGGGTTTTCTTAATTAAGGGGGTAATAATTTTTTTTTTTTTTTTTTTTTTTTTTTTTCATTGGAGTGCTTCGATTCCTCCAAAGTATGTCAGGAAACGGGACCAGATGAAAGATTTACCAACGCTGTATGTGTGTACTTCCCAATTAATTAAATACTCTCCTCCCAGGCTGTCTGTCTGTATGTATGTATGTCTCTCGTCTGTCTGTCTGTCTGTATGTATGTATGTATGTATGTATGTATGTCTCTCGTCTGTCTGTCTGTATGTATGTATGTATGTATGTATGTATGTATGTATGTATGTATGTATGTCGTCTGTCTGTCTGACTGTCTGTATGTATATATGTATGTCTCTCGTCTGGCTGTCTGTCTGTCTGTCTGTCTGCCTGTATGTATGTATGTCTCTCGTCTGTCTGTCTGTCTGTCTGTCTGTCTGTCTGTCTGTATGTATGTCGTCTGTCTGTCTGTCTGTCTGTATGTATGTATGTCTCTCGTCTGTCTGTCTGTGTGTCTCTCGTCTGGCTGTCTGTCTGTATGTATGTATGTCTCTCGTCTGTCTATCTGTGTGTCTATCTGTGTGTCTGTCTGTATGTCGTCTGTCTGTCTGTCTGTCTGTGTGTCTGTCTGTCTGTCTCTCGTCTGGCTGTCTGTCTGTCTGTCTGTCTGTCTGTGTGTCTGTCTCTCGTCTGTCTATCTGTGTGTCTGTCTGTCTGTCTCTCGTCTGGCTGTCTGTCTGTCTGTATGTATGTCACTCGTCTGTTGCCTCATCTCCATCCTCCCCCCACCCCAACCACCACCAGGAAACCACAGGGTAGGCCTAAGATAATGATGTGTAAGGACATGGAGATGATAAAGTAGATCAGAAACCACAACAATACAGCAGATAGATAGATTAAATATAAATAGATTGACAGGTAGATAGGTAGGCTTGACGGACCCCATTCTCAACACAACAATACAGTAGATAGATAGATAAATAGATTAAATATAAATAGATTGACAGGTAGATAGGCAGGCTTGTCAGACAGATTCTCAACACAACAATACAGTAGAAAGATAGATAGATAGATAGATATTATGATTGAGAGGTAGATAGATAGTCTTGTTGGACCCATTCTCAACACAACAACACAGTAGATAGATAGATAGATAGATAGATAGATAGATAGATTGATATTATGATTGAGAGGTAGATAGATAGGCTTGTTGGACCCCATTCTCAACACAACAACAACAGAAAACAGAAGTCCTAAATGTTTCTAATTGGGGCTCTGTTTTCATGCAATTCACCAACAAGGGAATCGCCCCTAAACAATGCCCACATCCACATTATTGCCCAAGGTGGGAAAAGAAAGAAGTTGGGGGAAGAAAGATGTTGAGGGAAGAAAGAAGCAGAGGGATGAAAGAAGTAGAGGAAAGAAAGAAGCAGAGGGAAGAAAGAAGCAGAGGGAAGAAATAAGTAGAGGGAAGAAAGAAGCAGAGGGAAGAAAGAAGTAAAGAGAGGAAAGAAGTAGAGGAAAGAAAGAAGCAGAGGGAAGAAAGAAGTAAAGAGAGGAAAGAAGCAGAGGAAAGGAAGAAGTAGAGGGAGGGAAGAAAGAAGTAGAGGAAAGAAAGTAGCAGAGAAAACAAGGGAAGAAATAAGCAGATAGAACAAAGTAGTCGGATAGAAGAAGGAGAGAAGTACAGAAGGAGAGAAGTACAGAAGGAGAGAAGTAAAGAAGGAGAGAAGTAAAGAAGGAGAGAAGTAAAGAAGGAGAGAAGTAAAGAAGGAGAGAAGTAGAAAAGGAGAGAAGGAGAGAAGTAGAGAAGGAGAGAAGTAGAGAAGGAGAGAAGTAGAGAAGGAGAGAAGTACAGAAGGAGAGTAGTAAAGAAGGAGAGAAGTACAGAAGGAGAGAAGTACAGAAGGAGAGAAGTACAGAAGGAGAGAAGTAAAGAAGGAGAGAAGTAGAAAAGGAGAGAAGGAGAGAAGTACAGAAGGAGAGAAGTAAAGAAGGAGAGAAGTAGAGAAGGAGAGAAGTACAGAAGGAGAGAAGTACAGAAGGAGAGAAGGAGAGAAGAAGAGAAGTACAGAAGGAGAGAAGGAGAGAAGGAGAGAAGGAGAGAAGTAGAGAAGGAGAGAAGTACAGAAGGAGAGAAGTAGAGAAGGAGAGAAAGCACGAGCATAATAAGGCAGACAGATGGGGCAGTCCTACTATATAGTCTTGAAGGTCCTACTGTGGGTGGAAAAAAGGAGGCAAGGCAAGGCAGGAAGGAGGGAATGATGGAAGAAAGGAAGTAGGGTTTGACGGGTAAACCACATAGGCTAGGCTACAGCTTGGGCTACAGTAAGACTCCACACACTTTTTATTCTTGGACCTATATAGCCTAGCTCTTTTTTTCCCTCCTTACGAGTCCTCCTATTTTCTCCTCGTTTCTTTTATGAGAGTTTATTTCTCCTCCCTTCTAAAACCCACAAACATTCCTTCCACATCACCAGGCAATCCAGAAGTTATTTATATAGATACAGTAGCCTCGGAGTATTGGTTGGTTGATGTCGTGTGTGTGTGTGTGTGTGTGTGTGTGTGTGTGTGTGTGTGTGTGTGTTTGTTTTATGGAGTATTGTAAACGTCATCAACTCTTTATTTACCACCAGCTGCTGCCCACAACACCCACTATATCCTACACACACGGCACAATCATCCCATGTCCCCAACACCTACACACACAACACCATCTTTCCATTTACCAACACCAATATACATACCTACACACCATCCCATTTACCCACACCTATATACATACCTACACACCATCCCATTTACCCACACCTACACACACCACACCATCTTTCCATTTACCAACACCTATATACATACCTACACACCTCCTATATATCCACACCTACATACATACCTACACACCATCCCATTTACCCACACCTACACACACGACAATACCAACCCATTTAGACACACGATAAACAAATGCATAATATATAAGCCTAAATGAATAATAAAGAAGGGTGATAAGAGGAAGAGGATAATTCAAGAAGAGCAAAAAAAGTAACAGTTGGAGAAAAGGGAAAGGCGAAGACACAAGAGGAATTAAGGGATTGTGCAACGGGAGGGGGATTGGACAAAAGGGTATAAGGTTTGGACACAAGGGAAGGGGGGGAGGGTTGGACAAAAGAGAAGGGGGTGGACAAAAGTGAGGGGGGGTGGATAAAAGTGAGGGGGGAGTTTCGACCAAAGGATGAGGGAGTTTGGACAAAAGGGTATAGGGTTTGGACACAAGGGAAAGGGGGGGGGGACAAAAGTGAGGGGGGGTTGGACAAAAGGGAAGGGGGGGGGTTGGACAAAAGGGAAGGGGGGGTGTTGGACAAAAGTGAGGGGGGGGGTGTTGGACAAAAGTGAGGGGGGGGGTGTTGGACAAAAGTGAGGGGGGGGGTGGACAAAAGTGAGGGGGGGGGGACAAAAGGTGAGGGGGGGGTGGACAAAAGAGGGAGGAGGGAGGGGGAAGGGTTAGCCAAGAAGCATGCAGGGTGTAGGGGGGGTTTGGGTGCACGATGGAAAATAAAAATAATAAGAGTGAGTGAGAGAGAATATTGAAGGAAGGGATGGATAAGAGGGAGGGATATTGAGCATGGAGGAGAAGGAGGGATGAAGGCTGAAGTGTGGAGAGAAGACGGACTCGAGCCTGGAAGAGGAGGAGGAGGAGGAGGAGGAGGAGGAGGAGGAGGAGGAGGAGGAGGAGGAGGAGAAAGGGGAAGGGAACACCGGGAGAAAGGAAATGGCAAATAGTTAGAAGGAAGGGAAAGGGAGAAGAGAGATGGAGGGAGGGAAGGAAAAAGGATAGGGAAAGGAATGATAAACAGAGGATAGAGATGGAGAGAAGGACAAGGGAGATGGGAAAGGGGGTGAAGTGAAGGGAGGGAGAGAGGGAAGGAGAGAAGGGAGGGAGAGAGGCAAGGAGAGAAGGGAGGGAGAGAGGGAAGGAGAGAAGGAAAGGGGAGAGGGGAAAGGGGGTGAAGTGAATGGAGGGAGAGATGGAGGGAGAGATGGTGGGAGAGAAGGAGAAGGGAGAGGGGAAAGGGGGTGAAGTGAAGTGAGAGAGGAAGAGAGGGAAGGAGAGAAGGAAAAGGGAGAGGGGAAAGGGGGGGAAGTGAAGAGAGAGGGAGAGGGGAAAGAGGGTGAAGTGAAGTGAAGTGAGAGAGGGAGAGAGGGAAGGAGAGAAGGAAAAGGGAGAGGGGAAAGAGGGTGAAGTGAAGGAAGGGAGAGAGAGGGAGGGTCAGGACGGACAAAGAGATGGACCTGACCACTTTCTCGGAGGTATAGTGGGTTGGTTGGCTCTTCCTCTGACCTTGGTCCTTACGTCAACACCGTCCCATCTCCCTCCCTCCCTCCCCACGGCTGTCCCCATCACCCTCCCTCCCTCCCCACGGCTGTCTGTCCCACTTCACACCTGAGAGACCACACGGGGGAAGGTGGTAGGTGGGAAGGTGGTAGGTGGGAAGGTGGTAGGTGGGAAAGTGGCAGGTGGGAAAGTGGCATGGGGGGGGGGGAGTGGTAGGTGAGGGTGATATATTATGTGGTAGGTAGGTGAAGGTGATATAAATAGTAGGTGAAAGTTACATCCACAACAAAATATAAACATCACAGTTAAAATAATAATAATAATAATAATAATATATGGGGAAAATCAAGCTATAGCAAAAAAAAAAAAAAAAAAAAAAAAAAAAAAAAAAAGTATATATATAAATTGAAAAGAGAGGTTGTCGAGATACGAGTTTAAAAGACAGATAGAATGATGCCCGAGATAATGACCGGGAGTTTAATTAATTAGAGCTGACCCAACCAGAGTACTGTCAATTAACCAGTCAGTCATCATTATCATCATCACTATCAATTCCAACATCACCATCATTTATCATCACCACTATCACTAACACCACCAACATCACTACAATCACCATATCACTAACATCACATTTATCATGAAAATCATCAACACTATCACTACCATCACCATCATCACTATCATTTCCAACACCACCATCATCACTATCATTTTCAACACCACCACCATCACTAACATCACATTTACCATCAGAATCATCAACACTATCACTACCATCACCATCATCACTATCACTAACATCACATTTACCATCAGAATCATCAACACTATCAATATCACCACCACCATCACTACCATCACACTTTCCATCAAAATCATCATCACCTTTACCATCATCACCATCGCTAGGACGTTATCATACTGTAGATAGCCCTATACATATGACTGATCTGGAAAGCTTACGAAAATGCCTCTCTCTCTCTCTCTCTCTCTCTCTCTCTCTTCCTTTATCCTTCCATTATTCTCTCTTTCTCGTTCATACTCTCCTTTACCATCTCTCTCTCTCTCTCTCTCTCTCTCTCTCTCTCTCTCTCTCAAAATCAGATATAGTAGAGTGATGGGAGACGTCGTGACGTTCTGTACCGTTCGTTGGTTCGTTCGTTCAGCCTCCTCTTCTTCTTGATTGGCCTTCACGTTCCCTAAACACTACTCATCATCCTTAGGCCTACTGTCTAGCCTAGCCTCTCCCCTTCCCCTCCCCAGCCCCAACTAACCCTATCCCCATCGCCCCAGGTCACTCAATCCACCCGACGACAATGGACGATCTGGGAAGCTCCACCACTCTAGAGAACACTATGTAATTATCTTGGGAACCAGTGCCTATACTTACTCACTCACTTACCCATCCATCCAAGCCCTAACATGAAAACATACGTAATAGTAACAGCCTAACCTAACCCAACCTACCCTAGCCTAACCTACACCAACCTAACCTGATCTAACTTAACCCAACCTAACCTGATCTAACTTAACCCAACCCAACCTAACCTAACCCAACCTAACCTAACCTGAACTAACTTACACCAACCTAACCTGCCCTAACCCAACCTAACCTAACCTGACCAAACCTACCCCAACCTAACCTGACCCCATCTCAAGAACTTGTAAAACCTAACCTAACCTGACCCATCCTCAGTAAACATGTAGGCTTAACCCAGACTAACCCAACCTAACCTGACCTGACCTGACCCATCTCAAGTGATCATGTAACCTAAACCCAGACTAACCCAACCTAACCTGACCCGTCTTCACAACATGTAATAGACAAGAGGAATCAGAAGCCTCCAATTCCCATACACGATCACAGAGGTCTTGAGTATTATAAACTCTACGGATGTCACTACCCTGTACTCTGGTCTACATGACAACATTAGAATACCACACACCACCCATCTCTCTATACACACACACACACACATACACGTTCATGTTCACGTACACACACACACACACGTTCATGTTCACGTACACACACACACACACGTTCATGTTCACGTACACACACACACATACACAAACAAACACACAAACACACAAACACACACACACACAAACACACGTTCATGTTCACGTACACACACACACACGCACATACTCTTCTTCACGTACACAAACACACACACCTGAAATATCACACACACATTCACACACACACACATTCTTCTTCACGTACACACTCAACTGCAATCATACACACACACACACACACACTAAGACAAGTTCTCTTTCTTTTCTACTTGCCTTCACTTTTTCTTTCCTCCAGCCTCTCATCCCCCTTGCCGTGGTAAAGGAGGGGGACTTACAACCCCTCTTTGTTTCGCCTTACTTTCCCCAGCCACTGACACAAATCCTTGTCCGTGTGTGTGTGTGTGTGTGTGTATGTGTATGTGTATGTGTATGTGTATGTGTATGTGTGTGTGTGTGTGTGTGTGTGTGTGTGTGTGTGTGTGAGCGATTACAGGTGAGTGTGTATGTGAACAAGAGAGTGTGCGTGTGAGTGTGTGTGTGTGTGAGAGCGATTAAAAGTGAGTGTGTACGTGAACATGAGTGTGTGTGTGTGTGTACGCTAAAGATAGCTTTTATAATATACAGTAAATTAACTTCCCACGTCTAAGTTACCTACACATACAAATCAGTCATGGTAGTAAACACAGGATAAGCAACAACCACTAATGTATATATTTCTCTAAGTGTGGGACGGACAACCTTAGCTGCCAACCTTATATGTGAAAGGCAAATAATGTCTTGGTGAGGGAGGGATGTTCTAGGTAAATGTCATGGAAAGGGAGCGTTGCAGTCGAGTGGTGAATGGGTGTGGAAACTGTGTGGTCAGGTGTGACAATGTTGTGTGGTTAGGTGAGGTAATGTAAGTAATATATATACCTACCTTTCCAACTCATGCCCTCCTTCCACACTCATTCTTGCTTCCCTGCCCTACCCTAACACAACCCTCCCTGTCCTCTCCTACCCTAACACTCTCCCCTCCCTGTCCTCTCCTATACCCTAAAACACCCCTCCCTGTCCTCTCCTACCCTAACACATCCCTCCCTGTCCTCTCCTACCCTAACACACCCCTCCCTGTCCTCTCCTATACCCTAACACACCTCTCCCTGTCCTCTCCTACCCTAACACATCCCTTCCTGTCCTCACCTATACCCTATACTCCCCCATTCTACCTTACCCTATCACGTCCTTCCTTCTTTCCTTCCAACAATGTCACACCCTTACAAGCCCTTCCCTGCAAACCCACCTATACCCAGTCCAAACCCACCTCACAACGCACTGCTATCCCTTTCCCTTATATTATTAACCTTCTATTCCTTTCCTGCTCCGTTCCGCCCTTCCTACTCCTTACTTTTAAACCCAGCCTCGCCCTCTGCTGTTCTCCTTGTCCCCGCCTCTATGTTTCAAAGCTTTATGGCTATCTTACATATTCAACTTTGGTGATAAATTTTAACAACTCTCAGTTTCACTTTACTGAAGCTGGGAAAACATGAATCTGGGTAAAGTTCATTGCAATTCCACTATTTTATTATCATTATTATTATTATTATTATTATTGCTTTAGCTATCTAATCCAATATATCTTATTAAATCGTTGGGACCTGCAGGAAATTAATTAAACCCGAATGGTATATAGGAAAAATTCATTATCTTCGTTAACTACACCACTCGCATTATAAGCATTGTACACTAGCGGTCAGAAGTTGTGTCCCGATCCCCTGGCAAGATGAATCACAAGCAGCCTCGATCTAGCTTTGAAGGTTCGAACATCGGTGAGTCTCCCTACAACACACACACTGTAGTTCGAATCATCAAAGCTCGGCTAGTTGTGATTCATCGTACCAGGGGATCAGGACACAACATCTGACCACGAGTGTACGTACCACAGACCACAAATGTATCGACCCTCTCCCTTCTCCATTCATACACACACTTTTGGAAATTGCAACACATTTTCTCATTGTCCCTAAATTTAGCTTACTAATTCAACATGAGGAAAAAAAGAATCTTGCTTTATTCTTTCCCGTTCATTAGGTTTACTTTTTTTTACCCAAAGGATGTAATGTTGCTCTAAAAATGGACAGCGTTTAAGGGGGAAGTTTTGTGTTGGTAAATCTGGAGCAACTGAATCCTCCAAACTATTCCAAGCAACAGAACACCATTATTTTTGCTCTTCTGGTCCTGTTTCCTAGCAGGACTTTGGAGGAATCAAGGCACTCCAATGTAACAAAAAAATTACCACCTTAAATAAAATGTGAGGGAAGTGTGAGGTAAAGGTCATACAAATCGTACATACATACAAGCTTACTGGGTGGGGGGCCAGTTAGTGAATAGACTATATACCACAAAATTTTCCAAAACATCCGAACCGAACAAGAAGATTAATTTATTTCTGGGAACTTTCAATCCGCTGTTTCGACCCGCCATATAAACTACAGGGTGGTCCGAAAGTCTTGTCACCCCTACAAATGGCTCATCCAATTGCAAGTGTATGGTAGAGGGTGACAAGACTTTCGGACCACCCTATACATTGGCTAATTTAACTCCGCAACTATAAGAAACAAACAGACTACCACATTATACGCGATCAGTTTTGTGGCGCATTTTGGAGTAACCAGTAACCCTTGGCCAATTTGCTGACAATATCTTAAATAACATCACTTACCTTATAATTAGCGAGGAGTTAAGAGACGGCAGGCTTAATTGGACTCTTTTGATGATGATGATGATGATGATGATGATGATGTTATTGGCTGATGATGAGGTTATTGGTTTCCAAATAAATACAGTATATCACTCTCTCAGCTCTACCACATTCCTCTCCTTTCCCATACACACACGGGGAGCAAACTTAGAGGGGTAATTTTTTTTTTTTGGTACATTGGAGTGTCTTGATTCCTCGAAAGTATGCTAGGAAACAGGACCAGAAGAGCAAAAATAATGGTGTTCTGTTGCTTGGAATAGTTTGGAGGATTCAGTTGCTCCAGAATTACCAACACAAAACTTCCCCCTTAAAGCAACTCCAGGTCTAAATAAATCAAATCAAAATAAATAAAATAATATCTCTCTCGGCTTTATCACATTCCCTAATTTCAGTTCTGCATTTCCTTCTAAAATAATCTTGCTCTCTATTCTCTCTACATCTCCTCTGGTGGATAATTTTACTGTATATAGAACTGTAGATGCCTTACCATTAGTGCTTATCTTTCAAATCTGTTCCAATTCATCAGTTCCCGACATCAAAATAATTATCATCATCCGCACAGCAACAGAGAAACATGGAGCTGAAATCGACACTAAATTTTTTCTATCTCCTATTTTTTTCTATATCTCGTAATACTTCGGTAATAATTTGAGCTGCTAATAAGAGTAACAGGATTCCTTCAGTTGGATAAAATCGACCTTATTTGTTAGCTAAAATGAAAATGTAAAGTGGCGACGACTAAAACACTGAAATTGCACACAGGTTTTACAGAGCAACCTAACACAGACAACACACAATCAACAATACTGGGACCAAAACATGTTCCAATTATATTTTCCTTTTCATTTCCTTGCACTCTCCATCACCTGAATAATATATCAAAAGGTATCAAATCGTAATTATTACTTCAAAGATTTCCAACAAACTGAATAATA
>JAWQEG010001212.1:0-2500 GCA_033782935.1 Petrolisthes cinctipes
GTCCCACTTATTAATACGTGAGAATAACTTCCTGGGTACCTCACACATAGACAAGACAGTCGGCCATTATTTTTTATTATTATTTTTATTCTAGTATACTTTGGAAGAATCAAGGAGCTAACGTAACAAAAGTATACTAACTATCCCCTTGGTTGTAGTAACAGTAGCACTAATCGTAATAGCAGTAGGTAGTAATAGTAGCAAGAATCGTAATAGCAATAGAAATAAAAGTAATAGTAGCACTAATCGTAATAGTATTATTATTAACATTGTGTGTGTGTGTGTGTGTGTGTGTGTGTGTGTGTGTGTGTGTGTGTGTGTGTGTGTGTGTGTGTGTGTGTCAGAAATAACAGCAATAGTACTAAAATTGTACATGTGTGTGTCTTGTGTATACAGGTGTAACAGGAGTGGTGTGTGTGTGTGTGTGGGTGTGTGTGTGTGTGTGTGTGTGTGTGTGTGACAAGAGTAACAACAATAGTACTAACACTGTACATGTATGTGTGTGTTGTGTATACAGGTGTGACAGGAGTGGAGTGTTGGGCCCCATACGTCTGGCTGCTGTAAGGTGCCCCAGTGGACTCGCCTTTGATGTGGACCGTCAAGTGTGTGACTGGAAGAGGAGAGTCAAAAACTGTGACTTGTTAGAGAGTAAGTCAACAACAGTCCATAATTATCTTCTTTCCTGTTTATTTCTTTTTTTCATTTTGGTGTACTTAACCATGCCATGAAACAGGACCAGATTAACAAATAGAATGGTGTCCTGTTGCTTGGTATAGTTTGCGTGTGTGTGTATGTATGTGTGTGTGTATTATCTTACGGTTTGCCTTCCATTTTACCCCACCAGAGAAGACCAAGGCTAAACCATTGCTGGACACAGATGAACCAATCTGTCCGTCTGGTCAGTTGGCTTGTGGTGACGGTGTGTGTCAACCCAAAACTGTCTTCTGTGATGGCATAATTGACTGTGATGACGAGTCTGATGAAAACGCCTGCGGTAAGAACAATTATTATCCACATGTTCAAGTTATTGTTGTTGTAAGACAGGGACAGAGTGATATTATAAAACTACTTGGAGGAAAAGACTCTTGATTCGAGTAATACCTAAACTTTAATATAATATGAATGCACTATCAATGTGTGTGTGTGTGTGTGTGTGTGTGTTACTAATAAGTCTTCCCTCCTTTCTGTCAGGTGTGGAGGAGGACCCCAACAGAGCCCAGTGTGTGATAAGAGCCAGTGTGTGTTGCCAGACTGCTTCTGTTCATCGGACGGTACACGCATCCCTGGTAACCTTGACCCTAGTAACACACCACAAATGATCACCATCACTTTCTCCGGTGCCGTCAACGTGGACAATGTTGATCTGTACCAAGACCTATTCAATGACGACCGAAAGAACCCCAATGGATGCACCGTCAAGGCAACCTTCTTCGTGTCCCACCGATACACAAACTACTCAGCAGTCCAGGAATTACACCGTAGGGGACACGAGATCGCCGTTTTCTCCATCAGTAATCGTGAGAGTCCGGACTACTGGACGAAAGGTACCTACGATAACTGGCTGACTGAGATGGCCGGAGCCAGACTCATCGCTGAGCGTTTTGCCAATATTACCGACAACTCCATCATTGGTCTACGTGCACCATATCTACGTGTAGGAGGCAACACACAGTTTGAGATGATGACTGACCAACTGTTTATCTACGATGCTTCCATAACGGCAGCTCTGAGTCCCGTACCACTGTGGCCATACACTATGTACTTCAGGATGCCTCACAAGTGTCACGGTAATGCCCAAAACTGTCCATCCAGGTCCCATCCGGTGTGGGAGATGGTCATGAACGAACTGGACCGTCGTGATGACCCCAAGTTTGACGAGCGTCTGTCCGGTTGTCATTTCGTGAGTTCGTGTACCAACATCCGAACAGGAGAGCAGTTTGAAACACTTCCTAGAACACAACTTTCAGCGTCATTATCTCACCAATCGTGCTCCCCTCGGCCTACACTTCCATGCAGCTTGGCTAGAGAGCAATAAAACTTCAAAAAGATTCTCATCAAATTCATAAACGAGAAGACTGCACAGAACGACGTGTACTTTGTCAACATGTTGCAGGTTATTCAGTGGATGCAAAGCCCTACTGAGAGCTCTGCCATAAGAGACTTTGAGGATGGAAGGAGAAGTGTGACGTCAAGGTCTGCCGTACTGTTCACTACCCAATAGATGTAACCTTAAGAGCCGAGAGTTGAGAGGAGACTCATTAAACCTTTACACTTGTATGGACTGTCCCCGCAAGTACCCATGGCTTCTTGACCCCACAGGCGACGGACTCGATCTGGTGTAGTAAGTGAAACCATATTAATTTTGTACAGCCGGCCTAAGGAATTCGTACACAAGCATTGGGTCTTTATTATGTACATACTGATTCAAGTATTAACCAAATAACATTACTAAAAAAATTAATTTGGTGTTAGGAAATTAATATACTAAATTTTTCAGTTG
>JAWQEG010001212.1:7500-12500 GCA_033782935.1 Petrolisthes cinctipes
CTTTAAACCTTCTCCCTCCTTCCTTGCTCGCTCTCTCTCTCTCTCTCTCTCTCTCTCTCTCTCTCTCTCTCTCTCTCTCTCTCGTGTCCTGTGAAATATAATCAATTCTCTCCCTCCTTCCTTGCTCTCTCACTCTTTCTCTCTCTCTTTCTCTCTCTTTGCCTAAGGCAAAGGCTCACTCCAACACCCCCCCCCCCCTTATTTCTAGGGGTGTTGGTAAACCAAACAACAACAACAACTCTCTCTGTTGTCCTGTGAAATATAATACGTACCCAGAGGTCTAAAATCAAGTCTTAACTTTGTTCGAGATGTCTCGAGACAAAAACCAACACATTCTACAACACAATCTCATATAAGGAAAAAATAAAAACTAATGAAAATAAAAATGAAAATAATCTTCGGCAAAACTGAAATCTGTCTCACTTCCTCATATGTGGCGAAACTTTTCTGGATGACCTTGATGGATAAATATAGTACCGGTATACTTTTGGTGTGCACATTGGAGCGTCTTGATTCCTCCAAACAGCACCAGCAGATGTTGAAAAATAAATAGTGGTGACCTATTTGTTGTTGCTGGGAATAGTTTGGAGGAATCAATTTGCTCATGCACAGATTTACCAACACTGTACTGTACACTTTATACTTCCTACTTTACAACTACTGGACCGTCAGTGGAATAAATAAATAAACAAATAATTATCAGAAAAGTCACACACACAGAATTTGAAATCGGAAAAAAAAAACAGAAAAGTCACACACACAGAAATTGAAATCGAAAAAAAAAAAAAAAAAAAAAAAAAAAACAGAAAAGTCACACACAGAGATTGAAATCGAAAAAATAAATAAATAAATAAATAAATAAACTTCTCACCAAGGTACAACAACAACAACAACAACATGAACACCCTTAGAATTTTCCTTGTCAATATCTGGCAATTTGAAGTTTGTGTTTTGATATACCATTAAACTTTGAAGTGTGTATTTTAATAATATTTTAAAACCGTACGTATATGCATCATTCTTTTTCCATTTTGAAGGGGGGGGGGGGGCTTACAAAATGCACACACACACACACACACACACACACACAATCTACAGTAAAATCACAGTCCCTCCCTCACACAGATTGGTACACACACACACACACACACACACAATCTACAGTAAAATCACAGTCCCTCACACAGGCTGGTACACACACGCACACACACAATCTACAGTAAAATCACACACACACACACACACACACACACACACACACACACACACATGAAAGTGACGACTAAGGACACACGACATCACATCAAAAAGGGGGAAAGCGTGGAAGAAGAAGATAGTTTGATACGGTGAGTGACTTGTAATGAGTGTGTGTGTGTGTGTGTGTGTGCAAGAAAGCGAAGGTTAGCAATGGATGGCAGAAAATAGGAGATAAACGCGTCCTTCAAATAATGCCACGAAACACCGCCTATATGGAAAAGGAGCTGATTGGGCGACATGTTCAGGAGGAATCAGAAGCCTCCAATTGTCATACACGATCACAGGGTCATTAAATGGGGAAGTGGAATTACAGTATACAGTGTTGGTTAATCAGGAGTATTTAATTTCTCTAAAACTATTCCATGTAAGAGGACACCAATATCATTTATCCCCTCGGGCTTAAAAACAATAATAAGAATTTAGTGTGAAGAAATTTATTTTATTCTGGGAAAACATGGCACTACAACAGAGAGAGAGAGAGAGAGAGAGAGAGAGAGAGAGAGAGAGAGAGAAAGAGAGAGAGAGAGAGAGAGAGAGAGAGAGAGTTACAAGGAGTTACAAGGAAAAGAAGTACCCTAGGGGACCTTACGATCCATACAAAGAGGGTACCTGTGGGTTTAGTTGCGCAAGTAGGCGACCGTCCTCGAATGTGTCATGTGAGACCATCAAGGAACACTCGCAACAACGGCTTAAACACCTAGACGGTGATTTAAGACTTTGTCTAATCTGGACTTGAACTGATCCACAGAGTTGCTGTTGACTACATCAGCAGGAAGAGCGTTCCAAGTACCGCAGATGCTGTATGTAAAGAATTTACCACACAGATCACGGTTGTATCGCTTCAGTTCAAGTTTGTAGCCATGATTCCTGGTTGTGCCCTCACTGAGTTGGAAAATGTCCCTGTAGTCTACATTGTCAAAGCCTCGTAGTATTTTAAACACTTCGATAAGCTGACCATGCAGTCTCCGTGTTTCCAAAGAGAACAGGTCGAGTTCTACCAACCGATCTTTATAGCTCTTGTGTCTAAGAGAGTGGTATAAGTTTGGTTGCCCTGGCTTGCACTCGTTCCAATCTCGCGATATCCTTTCGGTAAGAAGGACTCCAAAACTGGACTGCATACTCCAGGTGTGGTCGGACAAGGGAATTGTACAGACAAAGTACTATCTCCATGTTCGGTATCCAAACTGTCGCTTTATGTACCCTAACATCCTTTGGGCTTTCTTCTCAGCCTCAATACACTGCTTTGAGAACTTGAGGTCGCTGGTGATAGTTACACCCAAGTCTTTCTCAGTATCAGTGCTTACGAGAGCATTGCCCTTAAGGTTATACTCTGTTCGGGGGTTTCTGTGGCTATATGCATAACTTTGCATTTGTTCACGTTAAATGGCATTTGCCACGTGTCAGACCACTCCCCGATCTTCCTAAGATCTTCTTGTAAGCGGGTAGTATTTCCTTCTTTCGCGACATTCATACCAAGCTTAGTATCATCGGCGAATTTGGAAATCTTGGCAACCATTGTCACCATCCACGTCATTAACATAGATGATAGACAGTAGTGGTCCAAAACAGAACCTTGGGGAACACCGCTAGTAACGGGCACCCACTCTGAAGCCTGTCCATTCACTACCACCCGCTGCCGTCTGTCACTTAGCCAGTTCTCTATCCAATTTGCCACATTTCCGTCTATGCCCAGTGCACGCACTTTCCGAAGGAGACGGCGGTGGGGTACTTTATCAAAGGCTTTCTGAAAGTCTAAGTAGACAACATCGACCGCTTTATCCCGATCATGCTCACTGAAACAAAATGGAAGAATTCCACCAGATTTGTGAGGCATGACCGGTGCTGCCGGAACCCATGCTGGGAACCCCTCAGTAGCAAATTTGATTCTAAGGGTGCTGTTATTTTGTCCACCATGATGCTCTTCATGAGTTTACAAACTATCGAGGTTAAACTGAAGGGTCTGTAGTTTGACGGTAGGCTAGCATCTCCCTTCTTGAAGATAGGAGTCACCTCTGCCTCACGCCAGTCTCTAGGAACGCATCAGTCTGGATTACCCTGTTGAAGACCATGCACAGGTGCCGTGATACTTCACCATGCACTTCTTTCAACACTCTAGGTAAGAACCCATCCGGACCGGGGGACTTGTTTGCTTTTAATTCGATTATTTTTCTCTCGAGTTCTTCTTGGGTGAAGACCATTGACTCCAACTTCTCACTGAAGGAGTCCAAAGGTCGGGAATGGGACCACTCTCCTCAGAGAACACTGAAGAGAAGTACTCATTTAAGAGGTTAGCATTTTCTGCATCAGAGTGCATCAATGCTCCATCCTCATTCACCAAGGGACCGATCCTGCGTCGGATTGGTTTACGGCCATTCACATAACTGAAAAACTCCTTGGGTTCTCATTGCAGAGTCTAGCCACACGGACCTCCTCAGCACGCTTAGCAGCCCTTATTTTGGACTTCACGTTCGATTCAGTCTTCTGTGACCGTCAAAGTCCCAGATGCCTTCGCTCGACGATACGCAGTTCTCCTCTCCCTTAGTAGGTTACGGATTTCCCGATTAAACCACTTCGGTTGAATGAACTTCTGACCTGTTCCCTTCAGAGGAATAAAGCGCGACTGAAGTTCCATGAGAGAGAGAGAGAGAGAGAGAGAGAGAGAGAGAAGAGAGAGAGAGAGAGAGAGAGAGAGAGAGAGAGAGAGAGGAGAGAGAGAGAGAGAGAGAGAGAGAGAGAGAGAGAGACAGACAGACAGACAGACAGACAGACAGACAGACAGACAGACAGACAGACAGACAGAGACAGAGACAGAGACAGAGACAGAGACAGAGACAGAGAGAGAGAGAGAGAGAGAGAGAGAGAGAGAGAGAGAGAGGTGGGAGAGTGTGGGTGATTGTTCTGTAGTATACTGACCCATCTGTCCCTCCCTCCCTCCCTCTTTCCTACATTACCATTCCCTCCTCTCTCTACTTCCCTCCCTCCCTCCTCCCACTTCTCTCTTGTTCCCTCCTCTCTCTACTTCCCTCCTCCCTCCCTTCTCTCTTGTTCCCTCCTCCCTACATCTCTATTTCATTATTATATTGTTTTCTTGTCATCTTTTCCTTCCTCCTTCTTCCCTCTTTTCTTTTCCTGTCCTTTCTTCCTATAATCTTAATGATATGGTGTTGTTGTTGTTGTTGTGTCTTCCTAATGTGTGTGTGTGTGTGTGTGTTCCAAATGTGTGTGTGTGTGTGTGTGTGTTCCTAATATATGTGTGTGTGTGTTCCAAATGTGTGTGTGTTCCTATTGTCTGTGTGTGTGTCTTCCTAATATGTGTGTGTGTGTATTCCAAATGTGTGTGTGTGTTTGTGGGTGTGTGTGTAAATGATGTGGTGTCTATGAGTGAGTATAATATAGCACCTTGATTCCTCCAGAGTGTGCCAGGAAACAGAACACCAGATTAACAAAACATATTGGTGGCCCTGTTGTTGCTTTGAATAATTTGGTCCTAGGAATCAACAGCTGCTCCATCATCAATAATTACCTTCTCTTTCTATGAATTTCCCTTTCCTATTATACTCACTTTCTTCACTCATTCTCACTTTCTTGACCATTCCTTCCTTCCTTCCTTGGCTTTCTCCTCTTCACTCTCCCTTTCATATTCTCACCTTTACTCTTCCTCATTCTTTTCCTTTCCTCCCTTCCTTCCTTCCTTTGCTTTCTCCTCTCCATCCTCCCTTTCCCTTCCCTATTTTCACCTTTAC
>JAWQEG010001212.1:15000-100347 GCA_033782935.1 Petrolisthes cinctipes
AAACTGTTGCTTGGAATAGTTTGGGGGAAATATGCATGAGTTGCTACGGTAATTTTCCCAACATTTTACTTCCTCCTTAAGGGACCCTGCATGTGGAGTTGTTAGAAAATGTTTGGAGTTAAATGAGTCCTTCAAATATTGTCACGAAACACACACATGCACCTATATGGAAGGAGAGTGTTTCGTGGTATAGTCAGGAGGAATCAGAAGCCTCCCAATCCCATACAACACGATCACAGGGTCCTTAATTACTGAGGATTTAGGTTACATGAATTGATCTTGTCAGTGTTTTTTTAGGGAGATTTTAGGGACTTCAAGCACGAGTGAGGGTAAGGGAAGGGTAAGGGTAAGGTAAGGGATGAGGGGGTCGTGTCGGCAGTGTTGTTTAGGGAGAGTTTTAATAAGGACTTTCAGCACGAGTGAAGGTAAGGGTAGGGTATGGATAAGGGAGAGTTTAGGGACTTCCAGCACGAGTGAGGGTATGGATAAGGGAGAGTTTAGGGACTTTAAGCACGAGTGAGAGTGAGGGTGAGGGTAAGGGTATGACTTGTATAAGGGAGAGTTTAGGGACTTCAAGCACGAGTAAGGGTATGGATAAGGGAGAGTTTAGGGACTTCAAGCACGAGTGAGGGTATAGATAAGGGAGAGTTAAGGGACTTTAATTAAGCTCGAGTGAGGGTAATGTGGTAGGCAGGGTATATAAGGGTAGGGTAGGGTAGGGTAAGGGAGGGAGGAAGGGGGTGGTGGTGACGGCAGGTGCAGTGTCCTCGACCCCTGCCAGAGGTGAAAGTGACCGGGTTGGCTGGATGGCTGGGTGGCTAGCTGGGGCTCCGTGCCGTCCGTCCCCCTTTTCCGCCCCCCCAGCAGGCCCGCCCCGCCCCGCGCATGCGCCGTATCCTGGTATATAAGTGAAGGCGGCTGCTGGTGGTGGAGCTCAGGAGTGCGTCATGATACGTCGAGTTGCTACACCCCTTCTAGCCCTCCGTGAGTGTTGTTACCTTACTGTTTCTACTCTGTCTGTCTGTCTGTCTGTCTTCATATTATCTACCGCTGTTGTTGTTGTTGCTACGGTCCATTTAACACAGTGTTTGTTGTTGTTTGTTTTTGTTTATGTTTGTGAGCAGAACCTATGCATACACAGTGTACTTAAAAGATTATTAGTATTAATATTAATAGGAGTTTTAGTACATACAGTGTTGGAGGTATATTATGTGATTCCTCCAAACTATTCCAAGCAACTGGTCACCATTATTTTCGTTCACGTGGTCCTGTTTCCTGGCACACTTTGGAGGAATCAAGGTGCTCCAATGTTCAGTCCTATTGTGGCTGAGAGAGAGAGAAAGAGAGAGAGAGAGTTCAGTCCTTTTGAAGCTGGCTGAAGGAAGCATTCGACCTTCAAAACCGTAAATCTTTTCCAAAATAATAATAATAATAATAATAATAATAATAAAACGAAAACCGACATAATCAAGTTAAACATTTCAATAATCATGATAATTAAACTTAAATAGACAAACCTAAATTATTTCTATTCTGGATTGGAGCTCGTCTCAGCCTTGTAGGTCAAAAAAGGAAAATAAATATGGAGATAAAAAGTTGAAAAATTACGCTTGGATTGTAGCGATAAAAATAACCCTTTTTTTAAAGATAACTCTCATTGTCTTCACCAGGTCATTTTATCAATTAGAGAGAGATATAAACGAACCCTAACCTAACAGAGAGGGAGATAAATACAGGAACCGAACCTAACCTAACCTAACAGAGAAAGAGAGAGAGAAATAAAGGAACCCTAACCTAATTTAACCTAACCTACCCTAGCCTAACCCAACGTAGCCTAGCCTAACCTAACCTAATAGAGAGAGAAATAAAGGAACCCTAACCTAACCTAACCTAGCCTAACCCAACGTAGCCTAGCCTAACCTAACCTAAAAGAGAGAGAAATAAAGGAACCCTAACCTAACCTAACCTAACCTAGCTTAACCCAACGTAGCCTAGCCTAACCTCACCTAAAAGAGAGAAATAAAGGAACCCTAACCTAATTTAACCTAACCTAGCTTAACCCAACGTAGCCTAGCCTAGCCTAACTTAACATAGTTGAGAGAATGGCCGGTAGTGGTAGTGAAATTAATTGACATGCAAGTTGTTCAAAATAATTATGTTATGAACACGTACACCTCACTAGTCCATTGAAGTAATAGTAGTAGTAGTAGTATTTTCACACACACACACGTCCCTGTAAATGAGTATTGGTTAAAAAAAATAATATGCTCTAACACTCACATAATTTTATACCCAAACTCACTCGGGTCTCTAAATTCCCTAAGTTTAAATGAATAGGATACTTTTGATACATTGGAGTGCCTTGATTCCTCCAAAGTATGTCAGGAAGCAGAACCAGATTAATACTAATAACAATGGTGGTGGCCCAGTTGCTTGGAATAGTTTGGAGGAAATTAGTTGCACCAGAATCACTGAGGAAATTGTTATGGGGACTGTACAGTGTTGGTAAATCTGGAGTAATTGATTCCTCCAAACTCTTCCAAGCAATCAACAGCAAACCAACCATTCTTATTTTATGATATAGTCTTGGTCTTGTTTTCTGGAATACTTTGGAGGAATCAGAAGTCCTCCTCCATCCAACAAGTGGTTCGTGGTGGTAGTGGTGGTGGTGATGAGGGTAGTGGTATTGGAAGTGGTAGTGATAGTATGGTATTAGTGGTGATAGTAGAAGTGGTAGTAATAGTTGTGGTAGTAGTGGTGATGGTTAGTGGTAGTAGTAGTAGTAGTAATAGTAGTAGTGATGGTAGTAGTATTAATAGTGGTAGTGGCAGTGATACTAGTAGTAGTAGTAGTAGTGATAGTGGTTGGTGGTGGTGGTGGTGGTCAACTCAGAAGCCACAAGTCACCTCAACAAGGACCGGTGATGGTGATGGTGGTGATGGTGATGTAACTCTTGTCTTGGTGAAAGTGTTGACAGTGTTGCCAGGTCCACTTGCAGAAATTTCCAGAACCTCGACTCGAGAGTAAATTTTTTCCTGTTTGTCTGTCTGTCTCTGTTTATACTCTTTAATTAATAATATAGTCAGCCTCTTACATTAATATATTTAAGGGAGATTATTTTGTGTGAATTAATTGGAAGGTCTGTGATATAATAATAATAATAATAATAATAATAATACAAAGGTTTCCCCGTATATGGCAACACTGTCTTGGTGACTGTGTGTGTTGAAGGCAATGACAGACAGACAGACACAGTGGTGATGATGATGATGGAATAGTCTGGAGGAATCAAGTTATTCCAGATGTATCAATAATAATAATAATAATAATATAGAATTTTTTTATTGCACTGTGCTCTGAGATTTCCATGAGAACGTAAAAATATAAATACGTTAATTAAATGCTGTGTGTGTGTGTGTGTGTGTGTAAAAAGCGAAAGTAGATAGTATAATAATGTGTGATAGTGGATTGGTGGTCTAGGTTGTAGTGGTCTCTCTCTCTCTCTCTCTCTCTCTGGGTGTGTGTGTGTGTTTCTCTCTCTCTCTCTCTCTCTCTCTCTCTCTCTCTCTCTCTCTCTCTGTGTGTGTGTGTGTGTGTGCTCTCTCTCTCTCTCTCTCTCTCTCTCTCTCTCTCTCTCTCTGTGTGTGTGTTCTCTCTCTCTCTCTCTCTCTCTCTCTCTCTCTCTCTCTCTCTCTCTCTCTCTCTCATGGTGTGGATAATAGTAGTGGTAGTGGTGGTGGATAGTTGTGGTTAAGGAGAACCTTGGAGTGGGGAGGGGGGAGAGAGGAAGCCTGTCTGTCTGGGAGCTGGTTAGGGAGAGAGGGAGGGTGAGGGAGAGGAGAGTGAGAGAAGAAGGGGATTGGTAGAAGAGGAAGAGTGAGGAAGAAGATGAGGAGAGTGAAGATGCGAGAAAATGACGAAAAAGGAGTGAGTGGTGAGCATTCAACAATTTACTCTCTCCCTCATTTGTCTCTCTCTCTCCTCCCTCCCTCCTCTCTCTTAACTCCCTCCCTCCCTCATTTCTCTCCCTCCTTCATTTCTCTCTCTTAACTCCCTCCCTCTCTCATTTCTCTCCCTCCTCCACCGTCAATCCCTCCTTCCCTCCCTCCCTCCTTCATTTCTCTCTCTTAACTCCCTCCCTCCCTCCCTCATTTCTCTCTCTCCTCCACCGTCAATCCCTCCCTCTCCGCCTCCCTCTCTCCCTTATTTAATACTTTCCTCCTTCCCTTCTCTTGTCCTTTACACACCTTCCTATTAGACAGACAGACACACCATCACTTTCACCATTGGAGAGGAAAATGAATACCACACACTTTCTCCACCGCCTGACTCGCTTCTTCACACACACACACACACACACACACACATAGGCCTACACACGGGCACGCATACATACATACACAGTACACACACATACATACGTACACACACACACACGGGCATGCATACGTACACACACACACACACCCGTACAGTTGCCTCCACTAGTAACGAGCACAGCGTCCAGTGTAGCCATATATATATATATATATATATATATATATATATATATATATATATATATATATATATATTATTGATAGAATGATGGTGATTATTATTCCTATTATTTTTCTTTGTTTACAGTATTAATAGAATGATGGTGATTATTATTATTATTATTTTCTTTGTTTACAGTGTTAATAGATTTATTATTATTATTATTATTCTTTATTTTGCAGTGTTACTAGCAGGATGGGCGGCTGCACAGACCCCAAATGAAGACGTCAGGGACATGGACCCTGAATATTACTGTGCGGATCGTCCAGAAAATGAGTTCTTCAGAAGAGATTTGGGTGAAGCCACAGAAATTGAAAGATTGGTAAGTATCTCCTTTAAAGGGGTAGTAAGTAAAGGGTTGGGGGTAAATCTGGAGCAAATTATTCCTGCAAACTATTCCAGGCAACAGGAAAAAAAAACTAAGATTATTTTTGTTTCATCTGGCCCTGTCCTGTTTCCTGGCATACTTTGGAGGAATCAAGGTGCTCTACTAATGTACCAAAACACTCTTGCCTGGAATAGATAATTAACACTTGAAATGACAGTGGTTCATATTTACATTGATATCAAAATGTAATATAATATCTCGTTTTCAATATCAGGCAGAATATAATAGTAGCATCTATATTCTAAACCTAATTCCTACCCTCACAAAATTAATAATCTATAACAATTAAATATATCTTGGTTCCGTTGTATAAAAAAAAAAAAAATGTGGTTGTAACATCTATATCTAACCTTCTCTAACAAATAATCTATGACAATGTAATATATATAGTTTTCTATAATAATATAAAAAAAAAATTGATATATCTTGTTTCCAGTATAGAAAAATAATGTGGTAGTCGCATCTAAACCTAACCTACCTACACAAATAATAGCATCTACGAGCCTAACCACACAAATAATTATAGCATCTACGAGCCTAACCACACAAATAATAGCTAGCATCTACGAGCCTAACCACACAAATAAATCAATAACAATGTCATAGCCTAGATCTCGTTTCCAATATTAAGTTAGAATGTAAGTTACAATCTATACAATTAATCTATAACCATGTAATATTTTGTTTGCAGTATAAAGCCGAATGTGGCAAGTACTACCGCTGTGTTCCGGCCCCAGCTGGCAAGAGATCTATTGTCCGTTCCAGCTGCCAAACTCAACTCTATTTTGACGTAGAGAAGCAGATCTGTGAACGCAAACACAAAGTCCTCAACTGTGAACAGATCGACAGTGAGTGAACAGCTTACTAGACACACACACTATATTGCATTATACAGTACAAAACTGACCTTTCTTATTGTATACTGCTTAATAATGATTGTTTGTATTTAAGGGACCCTGTGATGTAGTCAGTAAATTGGTCGGTAAACGAGTCCTTCAAACAACACCACCTCTATGGAAAGAGTGTTTCATGGCATAGTCAGGAGGAATCACAAGCCTCCAATTTCCATACACGATCACAGGGTCCTTAAGTGAGAGAGAGAGAAACCGTTCACGCTCCACATATAATGAAGATATTTGCTGGCCACTCCTTCCTATTCTTACCAACGCTTCTTATCCTTGCTACAGAACTGCACGCACCTAAACCAGTGTGGCCCGTGCCAGATGGATACCAATCACCATGCCCCGAGGGACAGATTGAGTGTGGTTCCGGCGAGTGTTTACCCCGATCACGCTTTTGTGACGGCGAACCAGACTGTGGCGATGGATCTGATGAGAATATTTGCAGTGAGTTTCCTGTTTGTTTATTTGTTTGTTTGTTTGTCTGCCTGGTTAACCCTGGATTGATTGATGTTAATAGGCGCCGCAACACACAGCGGCGAGGTCATATGGCGCCCGAAGAGGAAGGTGACTGATAGGTGGGGCAGGATTAACCCTGGGTGTTGTGGGAGTGTTGGTATGTCTGGGTATGTCAAATCATATAAACATACCGTAACATAAGCTATCTTGTTATAATGACATCAGGCCAACCACCAGGTGCTAAGTCACACTCTAATATTTCAGTGACGTCTTTACTGTGGTTCAAAAGGTTTCACCCATTGTGAATCAATATTTTCTGATTCTAGTGTACATTCATTGTCAGAATTCCTGCAGCAATTATGAAAATGATAAACTTGAATTAATCTTATGAACTAATAATACACAAATCAATAATTTTATCTTATATGCATCATTTTTTTTGCGAGGACTTTTGACCGTGACTGTACTTTACTTATACCTCCATACTTCAAAAGGACCCTTATTACAACCATGACTTTATTGTAGGACATGGTGAAGATCCCAATGGTGCCGACGGATGTGACCCCCGATCCTGCCGGTGGGAACAAGGCTGCTTCTGTTCTGTTGATGGTACACGTATCCCAGGTGATCTTAACCCAGAACAAACACCACAGATGATCACCATTACCTTCACTGGTGCTGTCAACGAGCGTAACTTCAGAATCTTCCAGGACATATTCAAGGATACTGTAAAACACAAGGGTAATGACTGCACTCCCAAGGGTACTTTCTTCATCTCTCACGCCTTCACCAACTACTCAGCCGTACAGGAGCTCCATCGTCTTGGTCACGAGATTTCTGTCAGTTCTATCACCAACACTCAGGATGCAGAGTACTGGACTAATCTTGATCAATTTCAGTATGAAGCAGAAATGGATGGACTGCGTATCATGTGTGAGAATTTTGCCAATATCACCGCCAACGAGATTTTGGGTGTCCGTGTTCCTCAACAGCGAGTGGGTGGGAACCAACAATTCCAGATGATGGTTGACTGGGGTTTCCTGTATGATTCGTCCATTTCGGCACCCAGAAGCCGTGTACCACTGTGGCCATACACATTGATGCACCGTATTCCTCACAGATGTATTGGTACTGACCAGAACTGTCCTTCAAAGAACTTTACTGTCTGGGAGATGGTAATCAATGAACTGGATCGTCGTGATGACCCTCTGTTTGATGAACAACTGACTGGTTGTCACTATGTGGACCAGTGTGCTAACCTCGTCACCCCTAAACAGTTCAGGAGCTTCTTAGACAACAACCTTAACCATCACTTCAGTAAAAATCGTGCTCCATTCGGCCTCCACTTCACCTCTGGCTACTTTGAAACTCGCAGAGATTTCTTGAAGGAATTCAGAAAATGGGTAGCAGATACGGCAGTAAGAGGAGACTTCTACTTCGTAACAATGCATCAAGTCATTAGCTGGATGGAAGCACCCACAGAGATTGCCGCTATAAACAACTTCCAAGAATGGAAGGGTAAGTGTGAGGTAAAGGGACTGCCTTATTGTTCCCTTCCTAATCCATGCCCCAAGAAAGTACCACGTCTTTTCCCCAATGAAGAAGAGATGTACCTATATACATGCATGGACTGCCCTAACTCCTATCCTTGGCTGGGTGACCCTACTGGTTCCGGCCTTGCAGACTTTTAAGAAATAAAGGTGCATTTTGCCTCCCCTCGCAGCTCACTCTTCACTAGGGAATCATCTCTCACTCCAGCCTGGTAGCCTCCTCAACTGTTTTCACACCTTTTATAATATTACTGTGTGACAGAAGGAGGGGATAACACTTTTTCATCCATTCCAACTGAAAATCCTGGTACCCATCAACCTTTTCTACTCTCTTCTGTCATCAATATACGTGACAGACCTCCGTGATAACAGTAACAATTATCCACCGATTCGTGGGGGAGAGGGACTAAGGCCTCTCACTTTTCCTCAGATTCCTCTCCTCGGGCTCATGTCTAAAAATCTTATGCAAACAAAATTAGACCATGATAATCAAGTATGAAATATCCTGGTAAGGTCGAATCAACTATGAAAGTAATCATTATATACAAATGCAAAGATATATATATATATATAATTATGTTGTATGTTTTTCATTAATTAAGATGGTTACAAGTTATGTTTATGGAAAACCCATGATAGTACAGTATATACAGTTAGACTATTTCAATACATTCAATAATAATCTAAAATAACATTGAATATCTGTACTCTGTGTGTACTATTGTAGAGTTGCCATATGATGCTGTAACCACAAAACAAACAAACAAATGTGCAAGATGTTTATGCATGTAATTATCGTTGGTATGCAAGTAAGTATACATTAATTAAGGGGAGACTTTATTGTTGGTGAATTGGAAGGTTTCTGAATCCTCTAAAGCATGCCAATAAACAGATACCTTATTGGTACTATTGAAGGTGTTTGTTTTCTGGCATAGTTAGGAGGAATCAGTAGCCTTACAATAGGCACACAAGAGAATCTCTCACATTACTTAAGGGCCCGGGAGGGGCAGTGTTGGTAAAGCTGAAGCAATTGATTCCTTCAAACTATTCCAATCAACAACAGGTCACCATTATTTTTGTTAATCTGGCCCTGTTTCCTGGCATACATTGGAGGAATCAAGGTGTTATAATGTACCAAAAGTGTACTCTCATCTTAACATGTGATTTGACTAAACCTGACCTGACCTAACCGAAACTTAAAAAAAGGGCCCATATGTGATTTGACCTTCCATAACCTATCCTCACCTTTTCTTTTTCTATTATTATTATTTTCAACAACAAGTAAGGAGGTAGGTTTGTTTTCCTGGTACAGCTAGCATCTAGAATTATTATCATTTCCACTATACCCCCCCTCCCCCTCCCACAGTGACCATAATTGATATAGCTAAAATCTAGAATTATTATCATTATTACTATGACTCCATCTTTGGTATAGCTAGCATCTAGAATTATTATCATGACTACTATGACTTCATCTTTGATATAGCTAGCATCTACAATTATTATCATTATTATATATATATACTCCGTCCACCTCCCCCCCCCCCCGTCTGTGACCGTCTTTGTACACACACCATTCTGTTGTATTATAGTGTACAGTTTTCTTGTTATTCGTTTTAAAATGATTCCAATTAAAATATAAACCATTCCAAAAAAAAAAAAATATTGTCGTTTATTTTCCCATAGATGTATATAATTATGTACAGTAGATGTGATTTAATTAGGATCCTAGTAGCTGTGATGTAGTCGGAAAATTGAATGTAAACGATCGAATCCTTCAAATATTGCCACGAAACGCCACCGATATAGAAGGAGCGTGTTTCGTGGCATAGTCAGGAGGAATCAACAGAAACCTCCAATTCTCACACGATCACAGGGTCCTTAAGGGGGAAGTTTTGTATTGGTAATTCTGGAGCAACTGAATCCTCCAAACTACTCCAAGCAACAGAACTCCATTACTTTTGCTATTCTGGTTCTGTTTCCTAGCATACTTTGGAGGAATCAAGGCACTCCAAAGTACCAAAAAAGAATTACCCCCTTAAGGAGTTCTCAATTGAGGGGATAGTAGAATATTAGTGATATAATGGTAAAATAATCCGAGGTAATTTCGGACCCTATCTAAAGAGTAATATGAAGAATCTGAGGTAATTCCGGAACATCTAAGGAATAAAATGAAGAATCTGAGGTAATTCCGGAACATCTAAGGAATAAAATGAAGAATCTGAGGTAATTTCGGACCATATCTGAAGTACTTTTGGAACCAATTTAAGGAATATTTTAGGAGTTGTTGGTTGCTATGACTATGAGGAATTATTTTAGTCCAATTTAGACTCCTAGTTTCAGCTGAGAGAGAGAGAGAGAGAGAATTTTGGCTATAACTAACTATTGAAATTTTTTTAGTTATCAGCAGAACAAAACTTAATGCATAGTAAAGTGTAAATATATAGTTTATTATGCACATACACACACACAGTTATAAAGAACACTGCATACACATACACTGATCATTAACGTACTTTGCACACATACACACATTCATATACATACACTCATTAACGTATTTTGCACACATACACATTGATACACATACACTGATCATTAACGTATTTTGCACACTAAATACACACATTCATATACATCAGTTTTTCTCCATCAAGATTCTGCTGCACAAGATAATATTATTATATAATGATCGAGTTGAAAAATAGAAAGAAATTAAACTTCTGCTGCATCAAAAGAAAATTGTAGTTATTATAGTGAACAGACTTATATAAACTGCTATAATGGTGCATGGAGAGAGATGCAATTTTAAGTAAAGTTTATTGAAATTCCCGTATACCGGAAACGATCTTAATTTATTGTAATCTGGCAAATAATTCCCATCGATGTTATCAATTATTTTTTATGCGTATAGTGACATAGATACGTACAAATTGGGAGTATTGTGGCAACTTAGGTCCAGGGAATCTATCCTTGGACCTTGGTGGCAACAATTCTATATTTACGTAGTTTACACGTGTTTTCCCTGACCTTTGTACTGTACAAGTTGAAACAAATAATAATTAAAACAGATTCTGAACATTAGGCCTCTCGCACACGGGACACGTACTATTTCGAAGAGAGAAGTGAAACATGTAATCTATGGAAGCCCACACAGGAGCCTATTTATTTACTTATTAATATATATTATATATATATATATTTTTTTTTTTCGTGATGACACAAACTACCTCGAACTACCTGTGTTGGTGCCATGAGAAAATGTTGCTGCAATTCCGTGTGCGTGAGGCCTTAATTAAAAACACAAGTACAACACTCACGTAGGCCTACACTCCGGCTGTTACGCTGACGGGTGGTACCGTATGTCACAAGTAAGCATCCTCTTGAGTGGTGTGGAGTCGTTGAGAGGTGTGTGTGTGTAGGTAGAGTCGTTGAGCGGGGAGTGTGTGTGTGTGTGTAGCAGTAGTAGTAGTAGATTTACGATTCTAGGACCACTTATTATTGCAGTTGTGTTTGAACAAGATTATTAATTCACTTTCTTTTCATTTTACATTGGAGCAAACCATTTTTCACTTCACCGGTGTAGCCGTTTCAAATTACTCACTGTTTCAGAAGACTCCCCCAGTCAGATGAAACTAGGTTCAGTCGACTCCCTGTCACTTGAAACTGGTTTCAGACGACTCCCCACCCGTTTGAAATTACTCCGCAGTCGAATGAACCTAGTTTGAAGTGACTCCACAGTAGAATGAACCAAGGTTCAGTCGACTCCCGATCACTTAAAACTATTTCTTTTATACTCGATTGTGGTGCTTTGTTGAGGTGTAAAACACCAAAAGTGGTGTTTCGTGGGTGTTCTGAAGCTGCATTCTCAGCGTTACCTTACCAACTGGAACACCTTTTTTTTTGTATTTCTGAATCTAACTAGAGTGTTGACGTTTTGCTTGCAGCTCATCAACACGTTTACACTATGGAGTTCTCTATTGAAATGGACGAGGTGGAAGAGTTTCTGCGGTCAAAAAAATATCCAGTGCATGTTGGAAACGACAAGGGATAAAAAGCAAATTTCCGAAGGATGTGTCTGGCATTCGTTATCCAAGACGACTGTCTAAAACTTGTCCATAAGCCAAACAGGAGAGATTTAACAGGTGAGTAGTCTATTCGTGTAGAAACGAAAAGCGAAATGGTGTAATGGCCTATAGTTTAATATCTTTACATATGATTGCAGAAGTTCGCTTCCTTCGGGTGATTAATAAGGATCGCCAAAAGTTGAATCAATGCGTCAGAATAAAGTGTGGGGAACAACAACAGAGATGTTAGCAGTAGCCAATATGTTTTATGTGAATGTATGTGTGTGGGCAAAGTTCGGTTCTATGCTCACATGGCATATACATAGGCCGAAATGCAGAGAAGTAAACGAGTCAGTGTGTCTCGCAAATAAAGCAGGCAACCATTTTAATGTAGTTATTCGTGTGTAATTTAGTGTTTAGCTTATGGATGGGAGACAACATTAATGTACTGTATTAATGTAATGTAGTGTGATTAGTGATTAGTTTTTGTATGGAAGTCAACATCAATAGATCCTTTTCATCCAATAATGTGAGTCATCTCAACCTGATGGGGAGTCATATGAAACCAGTTTCAGTTGACTGGGGAGTGCTTTAAAACTAATTTCAAGAGACTCCGGGAGTCATGTCTAGGGGCAGTATCCTGAAACGTCTACACCGGCATCACTGATTAACACAACTCCGACAACACTATAAGCTATTGACGATTTAGTTTACATTAAGATGACTTTTTTGCCACAATTTTAGTTAAGCATGGATCCTAATGTCTCGCCCATTGCGAAGTCCGTTGAAAAAAAATAGTGTATTCGTATAATTATGATACTGTACGGAATGCAAACCGCTATGAATGAACTGGACACACACACACACAACCATCACGTAACACTGACTGAAGAGTTGAGGTGGGTACAACCCCCGTCATCACCTTGGTTGGTTGCTTCCCCTACCCCCCTTATGTCCCTATCCCCATCTCACGTGACTTATTACTCTCCTTCGCAGATGCCAAGTAGTGAATATACTGTAAATGATTCATAATTACATCATTTTCACCAACATTCAATACAATCCTGTGTGCTTACAGTTACGAGAACTATAGTTTCTTTACCTTCCCTAGCGACAGTCGGTTCGAAGTCAGCAGGGTTGGAACTTGGAAAAGAGCCAGACCAACAAACATAAAAATTGGTCAGCTGGCTACGCTTGTCAATAATGCATCATGGCGTCAGAGCTTCACTTATTTTCACTCATCTCAACAAACATGGGTCAGTTGGGCATGCTTGTCAATAATGCATCATGGTGTCAAAGAGAAATTACATCTCGCAGTTAGCTTTAAAAAAAAGAGTCAAATTATTTCTCCAATCACCAACAAGCAAACAACAAAATCATGATAAGAGTTAGCGTATATTTGTATGATTGTTGTCGGATATTGACAAGAGTATCCATCCCACATACTGTAGTTCTAAAGCAACGAACAGGCATTTGGTAAAAATTCTCTCTCCGACTGGTGGGTGGCCAAATAATATGCGTGGTGGTGGTAATGATTTGGTACAGTTTTTTACCCAAGTTATGTAATTTGCGTAGGTGACTTTCCACTAAGTATATCATGAATAAACATTATTATTATTATTGCAAGCTGATGAGCTAATAAAAACATGTTTTATTACTATATTCATTATTAATACTACAGTATTTGTTTGAAACAGCTTTATGTATATAAAAAAACATTATTATTATTATTATTACTGTTATTATTATTACTATCGTGTCAATGTTTTATACAATGAGTGGCTAGCAACTAGTGTATCTTTATATCAAATATACATGGTAACTTCAGTCCGTACAAACATGTAAAACTAAGATTACTGATTAAGGGGAGATACTCCTTGACAGTAAATTGGAGGGCTATTGAATCCTCCAAACTATGTCACGAAACAGAGCCCTTATAAGTAACATTGAGGTGATTTGTTGCTTGGACTAATTTAGAGGAATCAGTAGCCCATCAACTGACCAAAATGAGGCTTTCCCCTTAATTAACTAATCCAGTACAGGTAACCCCCAACATTCGCCAAATTCACCCAATAATTATTCGTGGATTTTCTTAGAGGTAATAAATGACCTTAGGGGATAATTAGTATAGCTTTGGTACATTAGAGCACCTTGATTCATCCATAGTATTCCAGGACACAGGATCGGGTTACCAGTACTGCACTATTGGCCACAAGAATTCGTACACACGTCATTGGTCTCAAGGGCGTACAACATGTAGGAAATGCAACACTATGTGATTGTAATGCAATATTACAGTAAGGTTTCTATAAATTTTCTGAACAGACTGTACAGGCATTGTATATAAATACATACATATACCAGCAGGCCTTCATCTCCATGCTGGAGATAAGCCCTGTCACATCACAAACCCTACGAAACACAAATGTCCAAACGTAGAACTCCACCCCCCACACCCACACACTCCACATCTCAGTCCCCCAATCCCCTTTGGAGGAGGGAGCAACTCCCACAGTACAACCACATCTCCTAGTGGGACTACAAGGGGCACAGCTATATTTGCATCCATAGCACGGCCCGACAGCAAAAGCTGGTTTACCCCTGTCACTGCACTACAGGTCAAACTCCCCCTCCCGCATCCAGCCGGTCCATGGGCCACACTCAATGCAGGCCCCTCCCCCAAGGACCATGAAGCCGCGTCCACTCTCTTCCACTCGTTTCTGTCACACACAATCACTCTACCTTGCTCCACAGATATACCTCTTCCACTCAAGAGCTCTTTTCAAGGTGTCCATCCATCTCCACTGTGGCCTTCCTCTCCTCCTTACACCTCCCACTTCTGAGCCCCCTATCCTCTTTACCATTCTATTCTCCTCCATTCTCTCCACATGTCCAAACCATTTTAACACACACTGTTCTGCACAGTCTGCTAACTCTCTCATGACACCTGTCCTTCTCCTCACTTCCTCATTCCGGACTCTATCCATTCAAGTCACACCACACATGCTCTTCAAATATCTCATCTTTACTACATTCAACCTTCTCTTCTCACTTTCCCCATATTCCATGTTTCTACTCCATACAGTGCAGTAGGCACTGCTATCCCTTCGTAAACTTCCTCTTTCCATCTATTCTAAGTGACTTATAGCCAAACACCCTATTCATTCCTCCTAACACCTTGTATAAACATATAAAGTTGTTCAGATTATTTATGGACATCCTGTATAATTAGGTTTGTTATTTTGCAATCACCGAGTTACTAAGTACTGTATTATTTACAGACCACTCATTACAGTACTGTACTATGGTGTATAAAATCACACATACTCACATATACACACTCACAATGCACACATATACACACTCACAATACTCAAATATACACACTCACAATACTCAAATATACACACTCACAATATTCAAATATACACACACACTGTATACACATACACATGCCTATACACATACAAAAGTTCACCATATACTTTAAACCTTTAGTACACATAATCCACTTTTGGTACACACAGTGATTACAGTGCCATCTGTAACAAAGCAAACTAAAATTTAGTAACTGGTTAACGGAGTGCCAAGTTTTTATGTTCATATCTACAATTGCTTAAGTTATAAATTATATTAATCAGTTAAAGACTTTCTGGACACCTTGTAGTTCTAGAATAATGACCTCTCGTTTACCAATGGTCTGTGTACTGATTTCTGTGGCCAACCGAACATACATAATAGTACATGATGTGCTTTAATGAGATGGTGAGGGAGTAAAATATTGGTGAACTGGAGGCTGCTCTTTCCTCCAAACTATACCAAAAAACATGTGACCCTTTGAATATTTTATGTACACTCGCAATCCACAATCCCTAGCACACCTGAGTCGAAGCTCGAGATCTGAAGCAGGCGATTTCTGGACGACAGCCCACCCAAACCATCATGAGGCCACACACATTTCAAACCAATGAAGGCTCTGGGTGGGCTGTCGTCTAGAAACCGCCTGCTCCAGATTTCGGGCTTCGACTCAGGTGGGCTAGGGATTGTGGATTGAGAGTGTACCTGTTTTGTGTTACTGTCTGGAGGAATTCGAAGCCTTTAAGGGCAGACTCTCTTGTTGGTGAATTGCAGGGCTACTGATTCCTCCAAACTACGTCACTGCACAGGTCAATCCAACATTAGTAACAATTGAAGTCATATGTTTCCTGGCATAGTCTGCAGTAATCAGTAGCCCTCCAATCTACCAACAAGACAGATTCCTGTTAAAAGAGGTCACATTACTTCCCAAAACAGTAAAAATCTGTACAATGATGCAAAATTAACTAAGGCCTGGGCCGGTATTTATTAATCCTCTCGGAGTCTGCACTAGTTCGTATGTTTGTATTAACGACCCCTGTCAAAGTGTTTCTGGTCATTACATATGTGGACCATTTTCCTCCTCTTGAAATACGAGTCTGTGTTATGGTTTCAAGGCAGTGCCAGGTTCTAGTCCTTCCCATGAATGAATGCTTACCTACAAACTTTTAGCTTAAAGGAGTAAACTTTACTTTAATAAATACAAGCCCTGGTGTAGTGAGGTGATATTTTGTTGGGCTTAACGCCTATCGACATCATAAAGGTCATTAAGGCGATGTAATTGTTGTGATCTGTATAAAGAATGTGTGTATACATGTCCGTGGGTGTGTGTATGTGTGTATGGGGGTGCATGTGGAGATGTGTGTGTGGTGTGGAGTGGTGTGTCTGTGAGTATTGTGAAGTGAAGTATTAACGATGCAGATTATCGTCAGGTCAAGAGAGAGAAATAAAAGAAGTCAGGTCGAGGTCACACTGTGAGGTCATACGAAGGCTCTGTTGTATTTCTGGGTGCGGCAGTGCAGGGGAAAACCCAGAGAAATGGGCGACCGCGGCCACACACCTCTCGTAGCAGCGCCATCTTGGGACGCCTGGCACGGTATGGGCCCTGACGCTTGACCTGGAATACCGTGACTTGCATTATTAAGGGTGGGGGGGGGGGGGGGTGATTACAGCAAATCTGGAGCAACTGATCCCTCCAAACTAGTCCAAGCAACAGGCCACCATTACTTTTGTTAATCTAGTCCTAGTACCTGGCATATTTAGAAGGAAGCAAGGCACTTTAATGTACCAAAAGTATATTACCCCTTTAATTTATTTACCAACACTATACTATACCAGCTTAGAGATGGAACTACATCAAGTTAATCTGACCTTCAATACATACAGCTATTAGACAATCAAATTATTAAAGATGGGACTGTGTCAAATTCATCCATACTTCAATTCACAACTTATTAATCACAGTATTAAAGATGGGATCATGTCAAATTTATCCGTACTTTATTTCATACAGCTAGTAAACTAATGAAGCTATTAATTAAAGATAGAACTAACCTGCTCCACAGCGGTCTCATCTGTGAGTATGGCCTGCAACTGGTCCCACATGATGGCCAACACAAATAACCCAAACAATATACTCTCCATACTCAGGATAACAGAGTGCAAGCTGGAAAAAAAAAAATAGAAAGTTTATATCAGCAAAGCAAGAAGAATAAAACTGTACAATAAGTTTAAGAAGCATAAAACACAAACTACCCAAACACTTATATGATCTCCCTACTCAGGACAACAGAGTGCAAGCTGGAAATAAAAAGGTGAAATTTATATTTGCTAAACAAGAAGCATAAAACTGTACAATAATATAACAAAATGCAAGCTGATAAAAAAGGATATTCTAGGGTGGTATTATTAAACTACTTCTTTGGCTCTTCGTCACTCATTTCGTATTACAAAATAATAGGAATTGAGCGACGGAGAACTTTTCTCGATGAAGTAGTTTAATAATACCACCCTAAGAAGCATAAAACTCAAACAACAAAAACAATTATACTGTATATTCTTTATACTCAAGATAACAAAGTGCAGGCTGGAAAAAGAAGAAGAGAGTTTATGCTGTACTAAGGCGCATAAAAGTTCATTGCCACAGCCAGCCACGTTATAAATGTATGACCTGTGGTTCAAATGAAAGGACACAGTTCGTCATCTACTTTCTAATGCTTAGTTGTTGGAACCACAGGTGCTTCAGTTAAAACACAGGCTGGCTGAGGGAACAAACTCCTGTGTACCATAGAAACGCTAGTTAGGTTTATATGTATAATTGTACTTACAGGCGACCTTGCTTCACCATCATGTCCTTGGAGCATTCTGGACAAGCCTTGACCCAGGAATAGGCAATGAGGCTCACAGCATATATGGACATTATGCCCACAAACATCAAAAACTGGAGGAAATATTTCTGGTTCCACTCTCCCACACAGTTATTTATCCTGCAAATGATAGAAAGTTATGCTAAATTTTAATAGTAAATAAATCTAGTACGGTACAATAATAACATTTCTAAAGTCTACATTTTATGGGAAGAACCACTTTTTGGTAAATTGCAAGACTACAGTAGGCCCTCAATATAAGATGAAAAAATTGAGCACTATATGTTAAAGTAGGCACAGTAATTCACTTCACCTACTCTGTATGGGAATGAATAACAGAAGCCTGGGAAAACATTTGGTGGTCTTCAATGAGGGTCTGAGTGTAAAATGAAGTGGTGGATAATGAATATCAGAAACCTGGGAAAACATTTAGTGGTCTTCAATGAGTGACTGAATGTGAAATGAAGTGGTGGATACAAGTAATTATTCACTGTACGTAAATAAGTCTTTGGTCCCCCTTCCTTACCACGGACAATGGTGGTCCATGCGTCGAATGCATCGCTGACATATTCGGCAGTGATGCGCTCGTGGCGGCCGGTACATCTCACAACGCGCGCATATAGTCCAGTCATCGCTTTTGTCTCCTCCTGGAAAAACAACAACAACAATGACAGCAAAAATTTAAGGGAATACAGTATACATTTGGTACACTGGAGCACCTTGATTCACCCAAAGTATGCCAGTAAACAGGACAACAAAATTCTAAGGGAATATAGTATACTTTAAATATACTGGAGAACCTTGATTCCTCCAAATGTATTGTATGCCAAGAATCAAAACAAGATCAGACGAACAATAATAACCGTGGCCTGTTGCTTGGAATGATCTGGTGGAATCAGTTGCTTTTGATTTACTGGACTTCCCTTTTAATTAACTGAGGTCATTCTTACCAGCATGTATATCTGAGAAGTCCAATCTACTTTGAGGAAGAGGCACAATTCCGGGATCACTAAACACCGCTCTGATGTGTGCCATTAACGTCATAAATACGAGAACATTGAAGACAACGGCGTGGAAGGCTCCCCATAAGCTGAAATGCAGATAAAAAGGTCAGGTAATATACAAGGTGTCCATAAAATTTCTGAACAATTTTACATGTACTATACTGTATACTTAATCTTTTCAGGTAGTCAATGGACACTCTCAAAACAGAACGTATTCTATGAACATGTAAACTTGTTGGGAGGGTTTACTGTACGGTATGAATCTCTCACATGTGTCCCTCGGAAACAATACCGAAAAACATATTGGTTACCTTGGAGGGTGTAATGTCCCACTGTAAATAAGGAATGGTAAAAGTACGATTTTTTAATCAATAAAAATATACTGTATGCTTTGTCTCAGACACTCCAACACACATGTAGCCAAACTGTACTAACTGTAATGGAGTGTGACAATATAGTATCTTTACAGACACACTCATCTGGTAATGGGTGGGTCTATCTAAGTGAGGATTTGAGGGTCCTCTACCAACCTACAGCTCGCTCTTTCATTTTCCCCTACTTATTGTTCTTCTTTACTACTAATGAGACATGGAATGGAGATGTGGCGACCCCAGTGCCCACCGTCAGCGAGGGGAGACTTTGTCACCCATAGGTGGCGGTGCAGTCAGCCTCAGAAGGAGAGGGTCTGGATAACCCCATCCTCTGTTATAGGCGTAGGGATATGGCCACCCCATTGCCCACTGTTTACGATGCAATAACCACAAAGTGAGGGGCACAGGGAATCCCTTCTCTATAAGATTTCCCTATCAAAGGATTACATACAGTGTGGAGATGAACGCCTGATATATGTACAGTATGTACAGTCACGAGCATAAGTTTCTTTACCCTCCTGGCGAGAATTAGGTCTAAGTCGTGGTTAGATATGGAGTAGACAAACAAAATTGGACCAGTTCATAATGTTCGGATGATGCTTCATGTCACAAGAGGTGTTCACTTGACTACAACACATTTTACGCCATCATGAGATACTGACTCTCAGTGTTCGTTTGCCTGGCCCATTCTCCAACCACAACTTCAACCTCATTTTCGCCATGGGGGTAAAGAAACTTATGCACGTGACTGTATATTATAACAACTTGTACCACAATATAGTAAATTTATATTACAACTAGTACCACACTGAATTATCCATTGAACAATAAGAAATCACGTCTGTTGCTCATGTCAAGTATTACCGAGATGATTTTCAGGTGAAATCAAACCCAATATATAACACTACCTTCCAGATTACAATTAAGTTAAATCTCAATATAAAATCACTCTTTAATATTATAATAACGGTATTGACGAAGTGAATAATAATAATATAAAAAGCTTGGTATCACAATATTACTATGGTGTCTGAAGGAAAAGTTTTCAATGAATCTGAATAAGGTGGACGTTACAATAACAATATTTTATCTTCACACTGAGTACTAAATGCTACTAACCAACCTGGTAGACATTGTTTGAAGTATGATCCAGTGAATGACAACATAATCTGCGTAGAATATTGCAGTATAGGTGAGTATTAAGCAGGTAATGCCACAAGGGTCTCCCCTAAACACGGGCATGTTGACATCGTTTTGACATATTGTCATTTACAGTGTTACCAGATCCCATTCTTCCCTGAAGCTAAAACCTAGCAGAAAATCTACAGGTTCTCGCTAAATAAAGCTTGATATTTATTATTATTATTGTTGTTATTATTATTGATATTGGGGTCAATATTATAAAATTATTTTCATTTAAGGATGAAAGTATATAGCTTCAAATTTGGAAGACCCCTTAGACTCTTAGGGCCGTACTTTTAAAACCTTTCGCCAGGGCTGGCATTGGTGAACGCCAGGAGATCAGCAATTTCGTACTATTAAACACAGTGAGAGTGATCACCAGGCGCTTTATCGCCAGGGTTGGCGATGGAATAGCCTGGCGAACGTAAGTCCGAGTGAGGCCTCCCTTTCCCATGAGTAACAAACATTTTTTCAATTCAATTTAACCATTGTGCACTATAATTATTTTAGTTTCGTGAAATAAAAAACACATAAATATATTAATTCTTGAATAGAGCTGTTTGGCGGTGATAAACGAGTTTTATTGCTTTCTGAAGACCTTCACGATGCTAGTTGGAATTCAAGACATCTGTAGTGTCAGCTCTAGGCGCGGCAAATTTTTAAATCCCCCGACCGAAGTGAGTTATTACTCGAATTTTAGTTGCCGTTATTTTTAGGTTTAGACGTAATTATCTGTATATAAGTGCTATAATTAGTGTTTTTATGATGGTATCAACACTTTGGTTTTATTGAAGAGGACTTACATGCTTAATAAGGTGCTTTAATAGAGTGAGGTGAGCAGCATAGGCTATAGCCTACCTACTAACCTACCCTTTATGCCGCACACCAAATGATACTAAAATAATATGGACTGCTTGTTGTAGTTTCCATGCATTTTACAGATTATGGATCCATTACTAGAGTTTGAGGAGCTGGAAGTGCGTGAGCGTGGCGACCGATATTCTGAAGGCTGAAGCAGATGTAAACAAACAGGGACTTCCCGCGCGTTTTCGGAAAATGCGCAAGATTCCGAAAAATTAACCCTGGCGAACACTCTCGTTCGCCAGCATTGGCGATCGCCAATGCTGGCGAATATTGGGTTTTAATAGTAAGGACGTCCTCACTCACTCGATCGCCTGGCGCAACTTCGCCAGGCGATCGCCAGGCTAGGCAGAAGGTTTAAAAGTACGGGCCTTAGAGCTTATAGGACGAAGGAGAAAGTGATCGAGAGGTGGAACAACATGCACGAAGGAATTAAAGAGGACAATGTTATGACTGTACCATAAATAGTCGTAAGTAACAATCGTGAAAGAACTATAAGGCCGTACGTGTTTGACCCACATGCCTCCGAATCCACAGTTAAAAATTATTTATTTATTTGAGAGTTGGAATTGCGACAAAATGCAACTGCAGGCATGCAAGTGTATTTAGCATATATCCATCATCTCTCCACCAGCCATCACCGACATGTAATACATGTATTACATGTGTTACAACTGGATATGATCATCTTAATTTGGGCTTAAAGTCTATCGCCCACTATAATGAGCATTAAGGTTTTTCATAACTCTCTTCCTCCTCTACGAGGTGGAGGTCGGTGCTCGGTGGGGATGACCATTTGGAGAGTGGAGCTCAGTGGACAAGCAGTTACTCTGCTTGTCCACACCTCCCGAACCTGCTGGAAGACGTCGAGGTCCTGGTAGCGTGAGGTGTATTGAGAGAAGAGGAAGAGATCGAGACGTGGAGAGGCAGACATCCACCACACTATGATGATAGTCGGTGGTGTTTTGGTTGTTGGACTGTCTGTCCTCCTCCTCTTACTCTTCCTTTTCCTTTTCCCCGCCGTACGTCTGCCATCCCCCTCCATCTTCCAGGTCCGTGGTGTCATCTTTCGTGGAGGTGGAGCGGGAACTGGTGTCGGTGTCCTCCTCATCTCGGGGTCTTGTTGGGAAGGCTTAGGTGGTGGGGCCTTCACAGTTCCCACTGTTTGCCCGGTTGAGTGGGTGAGGCATCATTAACCGTAGTCGTTTCTTGGTGGTGGTAGCGGTGGTGGTTGGTTGTAGGTCAGGAGAAATGGCTATTGGTGACAAACCATTTCTCCTGAAGATGCCTTGGAGGAAGACGGAAAGACAACCTAGCCCTTCTGCAGTAAGGCAACATCAGTTTTGGGGCAGACGGTGACAATGTCTGCCTGCTGCTGCCGTCGCTGAGGTGGTTGGGCGACGGCCGTCTTCCTCCCACGGGCGTGGAGTGAGCCGAGAACTTTACCACAATCAAGTCGGGCTTTGTTGGTAGCCTCCACGCCCTTCCTCCACAGTGAAGGACACCTCCTCTCCATTCCTCAATGATGGTGGTGAGGTGGTGAACGAAGTAGTCGTGGTTGTCTTACTTGTCTACAGTCACATATCCATAGCCCTTGATAAAGTTGAACCACTTCACCCTACCAGTGAGACAGCTGACAGAAGAAGTGGTGTTGGCTGGTGGAGGTGTTGCTGTGCTCATGGCTGGATGATGACTCTCTCGGTCTCTTCCCCCGGATACGAGGGGTGAAGCAACAGGTTAAGGGACCTACTGGCCAGAGGTCGGTGCCGCTTGTTGGTTCGAGCCCCGGCCTGAGACATGGAACTGGATTTGGTGGTGTTTATTAATAACCCTAGCCAGTGTTTGGGGCTTGTATATCATGACTTTGGAAGTCTCCTCCTCACATCTGCTTGTGGGATTGAGCGACATGATTTATGTCCTCCGCCCTCCTCCATAGGGGCATATCCCCAATAACAATAATAGTAATAATAATGTCACCCGTGTCGAATCAACTATTGTTTTAGAGTGTTGTCCTAGGCCTGCTTCATCCCTCGTATCCATGGTTGCAACAGTGCCATGTACTCATAAAAATAGCAATGAGTTATAAGAGGTTTGGGGAAAGTTTAAAATTATAAAACCTTTTTTGGATAATCCATCGTTCCTTTTTTTTATATGGTGAAATATACAATAGTGCGCCAGTACATAATTTGACCAACCGGTGTTTGTATTCGTCTGATCACTGAGTCGTAGATGGTAATATATAATAAGTAAATAAAGGACAGCTTCATCATCATTATTCTATGATTATATTTAAAGAGTATAAACACGTACAGCTTCTATTTAGTCTACGGTAAATTCGACTCCTCCTATACGTTTCTTCAACTCAAGTAGATCGAGTGTAGCCAAATAGTACAGTCATGGTCAAAAGTCCTGCAATCTGGTGAATAAAAGCGAGCCATTTGATTGAAACTTATGAACCAACATTGCAGAGACCAACAGCTATAGTTTCGGATCATTTTTCGAAGCCATCTCATTGGAAGGTGTTGCAGGACTATTGACCATGACTGTACCATAAAGTTCGCCCTCACACTTCTACAGGAAGGAGATATTTTTAATGCAACTGGCGATGTTTCAAAGAACATTCGCCGGTGTTTCCCAAACTTCGGCTGTATTGTACACGTATGTACATCACTTTTGGCTATAATGTTGAAAATCAAAATGAAACCTGCAAATATTCTAGTAAAGTAAGGTTAAACTAAAATGCATAGTAGAAGTTTCACTGATTCCTCCAACTATTTTCAGAAAACAGGCCACCATTATTTTTGTTAAAATGACGTACCCTATAGCTAGCTGCATATTTTAGAGGAATTTCTCCGTTCATAATCACGGGAAGATTTCACTGCACAGCTGCATGGTAAGATGGTTGCTTATGAATTTTAATAGCATTAATTGATTTCACCAGGACATTAATTGACTCTCAACGAAGGCTACACATATGTGCTGTCTGTTCCATGTGTGGGTGTCGAAATGCCTTGTCATATATATTCATTAAAATGTTATCTTTTTCCTTGGGCAAATTATTTTGAGTTGGTGGTGTTTGTGTGTACAGGCACGAACAATAGTTTCTTTAACCCCCACTAAACCCCCCTCCCCTCCCCTTCCCAGTGAGAGTAAGATGGAAATACTTTTGAGTTTGTGTTAGTATGTGTACAGACACGAACAATAGTTACTTTACCTCCACCCCCACTACTCCCCCCCCCCACCAGCGAGAATAAGATGGAAGTACAGTACTTTTAAGCTAGTGTTAGTATGTGTCCAGTCACAAGCAATAGTTTCTTTACCTCAACTCCCCCCCCCCCACACACACACCACGAGAGTGAGAGAGATGGAAGTAGTGGTTTGGAGAAGGAAAGGTTGGACGAACGAATACTAACGACTCATATTCAAGAACATTCGTGGTGCATACGAGGGCGTGGTAACGGTACGATGGCTCCGTAAACAAACAACAGAGCCATCGTACCGGTACACCACACCATCGTCAACACCAATAATGTTCCTGGGAATGGAGTACTCCAACTATGTAATGTCTATTCTGCCCCAGCTAGACTCACTCTTGAGGCTCTTCCTTCTCCAAAAGTGCGTGGTATGGTTTATATGAGAGATTTTAATGCTCGGCATTCTGATTTGGGTGATGGTTCTGGCTCTATTAATCGTAATGGTGTTCGTCTCCTTTCATACATTCGCAAGCATCATCTGACTCGCTGGGACACTGGCGGTGCCACTCATTGCCGGGGAGGTACTCTGGATTACATCCTCTCGTCTGGCCTGATAGCATCTCGGGTCCTGTGCTCCTCCGTGCCAGACTTATTCTCTGATCACATCGCTCTTCGGTTTCATTATTCTCTAACTGCTGGGTCAAGTGCTTCAGCCACTCGTTTGCGTATTGCTGTGCCCCCTAAATATTGCCCAACTTACATCTTATTCATGGCCCATGTATTCCCTACATTTGACATATCATCAGCTGAACAGTTGTACTCTGATCTTGTATCTGCTACTCATGACTTTTATAGGCTACACGTCTCCCGGCCACACCTCCAGCATCGCCATACTGCCCACTCCTGGACGCTGGATGCACGTATACAAGAGGCAAAGGAGGAGGCTGAACGTGATGGCCTATTGTTTCAAGCCAACCCAACCCCTGACCTGCTCCATCGTTACCAGATGTCTAGAGACGCTTTAGTTGCCCTGCAGGAGTGTGCTCACACTGAGTCTTGGCAGCGGTTCACGGACAGCATCAACCAGCAAACAAGTGTGGCTTCTATGTGGCACCTCATCCGTCGGGTTGTTAAAAAGACACCGGCCACTGCTCGTCATCACACTCCCGCCGACTATGCCCAACAACTTGTCGATGCCTGGTCAGAACAATCTTCCTCAGCCAGTCTACCCATCCACATACAAGATGCACTCACTTCCCGTGCTGCTGTCCATCGGCTACGTCTAATGTCTGCTCTGTTGCAAGATGATGACGATGATGCAGAGGTGATAACTGAGGAGGAGTTGCGACGTGCTCTCTCTCGGGGTAGAGCTTCTTCCCCTGGTGATGATGGTATTACTTATGCTGTGCTGCGCCTACTTCAACAAGTTCCTGGGAACCCTCTACTTCTACTGTACAATCTTTGTCTTCGTGATGGTTGTGTACCACGAGCCTGGACCAGCAGCACAATAATACCCATCCCTAAGCCCGGCACTGCGAAGTTCAGGCCTATTTCCCTGACTTCCTGTTTTTGTAAAGTTATGGAGAGAATCTTACTCAATCGTCTCATGTACAGACTGGAAGATCGCCTTTCTCCATGGCTGTTTGGTTTCCTTCCCCAACGGAGCACACACCACTGCCTAGTCGACCTGTACACTCGCCTTAACAGGGACAGTGTGGTGGCCTTCATTGACCTTCGAAGTGCCTTCGATGTTGCTAATAGAGACGTCATTTTGGATCAACTGGTTGACTTTGGGATAAAGGGTAATCTATTACGGTGGATTCGGGGCTACCTGAGTAACAGGACCTCCCGTGTGTTTTTCAGTGGTGCGCTCAGTCCTTTGCGCAGTTTTCATCTTGGTACGCCTCAAGGGGGTGTTCTCAGCCCATTGTTATTTAATATTCTGATGCATCGGCTGCTCACTTCTCTCCCTGATATACCTGGAACTACAATTACGTGCTATGCTGATGATATCTGTGTTCATTCTACCTCACCAAGGGATCTCCAGCGGTTTCTTGACTCCTTCTCTGTGTCCTCCTCTCACTGTGGCATTATTGTCTCCCCAGATAAGAGCAGAATATTCACCTGCCGCCTTCCTCAAGCTCGGCCAGTGTTCACCATTGGAGGGACTGTCATTCCCATGTGTTCCCAGTATCGCTACCTGGGCGCACCAGTCAATATTTGGCCAATTGTCCCTGCCAGACCTCAAGACCATCCCATTGTCCAGGACTTATTGGGTCGTCTCCAGCGCCGACTTACGCCACTTCAATGGCTCACTAACAACTCCTCGGGCATCTCCATCCCAGTAGCCAGGACCATCTATATTGCTTTTATCCGTTCAGTTGTTGATTACCTCTCCCCTGCTCTGATTCAACTTCCCAGGGCTACTCTTGAAACTATAGAAAAATTTCAGAATAGAGCAATGAGAATAATTCTCGGTTGTCCAGTGTCGACCAGGATAGTGAACATGCAGCGTGAGTTGCGTCTTCCCCCGTTAGTGGAGAGAATTTATTCTAATGTTACTTGCTTCACTGTCAAGTGCCTCCATTTCCCACATCTTTCACCCCATTACTCTCAGTTAGTCAGGACTTCTCTTAGACCAAACTACCCAGTCCCTCCCATACTGCCTGCTGGACGTACTCTTATAAGGTCTGTTTCCTCTATGCTCCGTAGTCTTAATATAGATATAATGGTGGCCGACGTCCCCCCAGGACCCCCTCCGTGGATGCTACCAACACCTGATGTGAGCTTCACACCTACTTCCAAGTCGGAACTGCCTTCTCTACAACGGCAGTTGGCTCTGGAACACATAGAAACAGTGACGTCCTCCATCACAGATCCATACTGCCTCTACACTGATGGCTCATTGCAAGTGGATGGTGCAGCAGGTTGTGTCGTTTTCTCACCTGACATGGAGTCACCTCCAGGGGGCTGAGTTGGCCGTCGTCTCTGTAACCACTCTAGCTCAACATTGTGTGAACTGTATGCCATTCTGGATGCTGTTAGTCTTGTTTGTCAACGTGGAGTGAGTGCTGCCATTTTTTGTGACTCCAGACCTGCCCTTCATTCCCTCTCTAGTGTTCAACCCACACACTTTACTGTTGTTCAGCAGATTTTATCGTTTTTGTCCTTATTGCGTCATCGTAACTTGACTGTCAAATTTTTATGGGTGCCATCCCATGTAGGTTTACGTCACAATGGTACAGTTGACAGACTCTCAAAGGAAGCCTGCCATCTGCCTCCTCGTGGTGTTGGACGTCCTCTCTCCCTGACATGTTACCTCTCTAAAGTCCGCTCCGCCGCTCTCCTCCCTGTACGGCGACGCAGGGATGCAGAGAGGCCCTTCAGCATCTCCATCACACATTATGAGTCTGTCTGCCGTCACAAATATTCCTACCGTCGTCGAGGCCTCATGGTTCGGAGGCACAATGTAGTCTCTGCTCGTTTGAGGCTTGGCTACCGGCCACCGTGGCAGGTTGCTGGGATGCAGGGTGAGCCTCCCTTCACTGAGTGTCGCTTGTGTCGAGCACCTCGTGCTAACACTGTAGAGCACTATTGCCTGGCCTGCCCCACTGTCCGACACTTGCTGCCCCGGGGCCTGCCACTTGATGTGGTTTGTCGACACCTGCTGAACCACCAGGTTCTGGAGGAACTTCTGGTACGCCACCCTCTTTTTTGTGGATTTAAATAGGTCATAGTGTAAATATTTGTCTGTATGCTTGTGCTCCATTCTGTTATGTTTTCGTGATGGGTGTGTGTGGTGTGTGTGTGTGTGCGTGTGTATGTGTGGTTGTAGTCATTGTATTCTCATGAGTCCCGCCTACCCGTATGTATTGTTGCCTGCCTGTTGATTGACGCTACGGCGCAATTAATTAATTAAAAACAAAAAACAAAATAATAATGTTCTTACATACGGCCAAAAGATTCATAAATGTAATAGAAGTGTTGGAGTCGAGATGAGTGAACCTCTCTGACACCATGAAGCATAATAATTTAAATCCATGTTTATTATTATGAATTATTATGAATTACAGATCGATGTACAGTCGGCCTCAGGAATTCGTATACACCACTGTGACATCAAGGGTTCGTTCGTAACAACTAGAAATTTTAGTACATTAATATCCTAACACTTTCTAGTAATGATGTTTTTTTTGGGTAATACTTGAATCAGTCAGAAGAACAATGCCTACAGTATGTACAGAATAAAAACACCCTTTTTAACTAATGGTCTGTGTACCAATTCCTGAGGCCGACTATATTTAGGGGGGTGCGGGAGTAGGGGACAGGCTTGGGGGGTGCGGGATTAGTGGGGCAGGCTTGGGGTGGATAGAAAGCCTGTCCCCTATTCCCGCACCCCCCAAGCCTGTCCCCCTACTCTCGCACCCCCCAACCCCCCCCCCCCCCCAAGCTTGTCCTCTACTCCCGCACCCCCCTAACCCCCCCCAAGCCTGTCCCCCTATTCCCGCACCCCCTTAATTAACCATTTACATGTCGATTCGAGTGATTTAATGAGAGAGTAATAAGTGGCGACAGTGAGGCAGAGGTGTGCAGAGTGAAGCAGAGGTGTGCAGAGTGAGGCAGAGGTGTGCAGAGTGAAGCAGAGGTGTGCAGAGTGAAGCAGAGGTGTGCAGAGTGAAGCAGAGGTGTGCAGAGTGATGCAGAGTGAGGTAAAGGATTGCAGATTAAAACAGACGTGTGTGTGTGGACCTGGGAGGGTACGTGAACAAGTGTGCATGAACGTCTGCTGGCTTATTACATGAATTTACATCACCGGCCCACTGCACTTATATCTAAACTCGCCACCAACACTCTGCACACCTCTGCATCACTCTGCACACCCTGCTCACTCTGCATATCTCTGCCTCACTCTACACACCTCTGCCTCACTCAACCTTACTGTGCACACCTCTTCTTCACTCTGCACACCTCGAGCTGTTTCATTCTGCTTCACTCTGCATATCTCTATACTTTACTCTGCCTCACTCTGCATATCTCTACTTCACTCTGTCTCATTTTGTACGTCTCTACCTCACTTTAATTCACTCTGCAGAACTTTGCAAACATCACAGCGACAAATACCAAACCAAAACCCCATCACCAACACCACACGTCGCATGGAACAAACTCTGTGTGTGTGTGTGTGTGTGTGTGTGTGTGTGTTGTTAGCATTCAAATTGTGTGAAAAAGAAAAAAACACATATAAATATCAAGAGTCACAACAGATCGACGTATAAGGAATGACCAACAACCAGCCAGAAGCCAATTAAACAAAGTGAAAAGAAAAAAACAAACTACAGAAGAAGAGAAATACGTACACAGCATCCATAGAAATTCCAAAAAGAGAGAGTGGACGCGCCAGCTATAGGGCTTCCCAATAAAAAAAATAATAATAATAAATAAATAAATAAACAAATAAATAAGTATACAAATATATAAATAAAAAAAATAAAAAATGGTTCGTACCCACAAGTTAAACATTACTAAAGACTTGGAGCCTCTACTGCCCACAACAACACCACCATCATCATCACCATCACCACCATCATCACCATCACCACCCTCATCACCATCACCATCGGGTCAAGAACAGGTTAGTAAAGTATTATAGTAAAAGCGATCATTGCTATAGTTAATTATTAAGGAGTGGGTATAGTTTTAGCATTTCTGGAGATAATGATTCCTCCTAACTCTTCCTCCAAACTGTGATCGTGTATGAAAACTGGAGGCTTCTGATTCCTCCTGACTATGCCACGAAATAATTGATTCCTCCTGACTATGCCACGAAATAATTAAGCTCCTTCCATATAGGTACATGGTGTTTGGTGGCAATATTTGAAGGACTCATTTACCTCCAATATTCTGACAATTATTGTATATTTAAACTTGTATAGAATATTCATATAAATTGAAAACATATCCTAAACTAGATCGGTCGTATAATCGGGGTGAGAAGTTGATTGATTGATTGATTGATTGATTGATTGATTGATTTATATATATATATATATATATATATATATATATATATATATATACAAGGTATATCGCGACGTATAGCATTAACTTACACCAGAGATATGGCCTTGGGGTAGCTGTGGTATGGCTTAAAAAAATTGGTGCTTTTTTCACAAAATATTTTTTGAGACCTCATATCTCAGTAATGAGAGGTGACATGACATTTTATGTCAAGTCAAAAGATGGCCCCATGTCTTGGCTATCATGACATGATATCGGGTTATTTCCTGGCCCAGGTACGTTGGGGTACCTGTAGTAAGGCTTAAATAATCTGGTTGAGATTTTTCAAGTTTTTAAACTTTTTTGCTTCAAAGTGTGTACGAAGCAATATGTTTTGAAAATGGCACCAACTTTGTTAAGCCATACTACAGGTACCCCAAGGCCAGGGCCTGGCCCATGACTGATGTCATGGTTGAATAGCCTGGACATGACACCCATATGCATGACACTATGACATGGTCATGACATGTCTCGGTAAAAAGTTTTATTAAAACCAAACGTCTAACTGTTATAATGATCCTGACTGTATATCAATGAAAACACCTTTCACTAAGTTAATAATTCAATAAAGTTGATCGCTAAACTATAAAATGTCTCCTTAGTCCTTATTCATATAGGCATATTTGCCGGACAACGCCGGGTACCTCCGCTAATATATATATATATATATATTTGGAAGACTATATTTCTGTAAATCTTTATCTCCTCTTCTTTTAATTTGTGAGTTTGTGTGTGTATGTACAGGTGACAGACATGAGTAAAGGCCAACAGCAGACTTTAAAGAGGACTTGTGTTGATGGACTGCCTCACATTGGTCTCTTCCTGACTGTCATATCATCTTTTATGTATTCCATCTGTTCCCTTCTTGTCAAGGTTAGTATTCATGAGCTTCTGTTAATTGGGTTTTCAAGGAGATAGTAACCTATAATATTAGTAGGCCTATTCATGTAATCAATCATATGCTAAATACTATGGGAGAGGACTCGATAATAATAATAATAATAATAATAATAATAATAATAATAGTTTAGAAGGGTATATATATAGAGAGCATCATATAAATGTCTAACAGAACATGTCTTAATTCCTCTCAAGTTATATGCCTCCTTAATTAATTGATTACTCTCCCATGTTCAGTTTATATTCTAATCAATTTAATATTAACAGATGCTTACAGATGTTACCTTTCTGGAGATGTGTGTGGTTCGCCATGGAAGTGTAGCTGTTCTAACACTACTACCATTGGTGCATCGTGGTCACCTGCCTTTCCCTAAGGGCTATCGTCTCCCACTACTTCTACTGGGAGTCGTGACAACCCTTGCTCTGTCACTACAGTATTACTCCTTCAAACACGTCCCACTAGCAGACGCCAGTGTCATCGTATTTGCTACACCCGTGTTTGGGGTCATATTTGCTTTCATATTTTTAGGAGAGAAATGCAGCTTCTTCCACTTTATAATGATTCTCATCACGATGACTGGAATTGTTTTCATAGCACGACCTCAGTTCATATTCAAGTCACAGTTTCATCATTACACAGGACAGACTTGGTGGGGCATATGGGCGGCATTCCTCAGTACTTTATTTTCTGCTCTTTCTCTAGTGTTGGTAAGAAAGATAAAGGATCTTCACTACTCAGCTGTTATGTTTGGTTCCATGGTAACTGCTCTTATCATCACCTGTTTCTTTGCTTTATATGAGGGCCAACTGTGTACTCCCCAAAACCCCAAGGACCGTATTATTTTGCTGGCTTTTGGGATATTCAGCTTCATTAGTGTGTTATGCAACACGAAAGCATTACAAATAGAGGAAGTAGGGTTAGTTTCCATCACCAGAACAACTGCTGTGGTGTTTAGTTTCATCTGGCAGACTGTGTTCTTCCAAGAATATCCTGACTTATTAACATTGGTGGGTTCCTTGTTGGTGGTGTCGTGTGTCGTCCTCATTGGTCTGTACAAATGGGTTAATTCTCTATCTCCAACCTCCAGTACAAGACAAGCACTGGCTTGCCTTATATCACAGACCAAAGAACACCACCCTATACCTGCTGGAAAACTGTGTAGGATGAGGGATCAAGGTGAATGAGAAGACAGACAACAAACACCAGAAAAGAAATGCCTTATCATAGTAGGATAGTTGATGTTATACCCTTAATGTCCAGTGACAACATAAACGATAAATTAGTATTAAACTTATTATTCTTCAGTAAAGGATAAACTCTAGATTCACAGTGGTTCTCAACTGGTGGTCCATGGTGACTTTTTGGGTGGTCCACAGGACGTCCACTATATTTGGTAATAAACTGGAAATAAGTGCATAAAATTTATTGAATATTCAGTACGAAAAATTTTATCATGATAATTACGGTAACTGGCCATTCATTTTCATATATTATTCCTATTTAAGAAATATATTGGCAATCTTCAGGTTGAAGCTGCTAAGTAGCATTTCGAGTCACTAAGTTTCTAAATTTATTCAAAATTTTAAAAGGAATGTCCAAGATTCACGCAGCTATTCCTGGCCTAAATTAGCCTAACCTAATACATACTTTACCAGTCGATGTGACGAGCCTTCCTGTTCGATTCCTGTCAGCTGCCGTGCGGCTATATGTAACACTGTTTGTAACTGTTGTAGTGCAGTAGCCACCGAACTGATCAGTTGATTAGTTGTGTTATTCGTCCTGCGCTGTTTTATAGGTGTGGTGTACTTTGATTTTGTTTTCAACTGTAAATTGTAGTAATCTAAAATTAAGCAGGGAGGAAGAGTAGAACGGAGTGAAATATTTCTGGTCAGTTGTTATGCTGTGTGCTGTGTTATGCTGGTTCTGTCTGTTAACGACAGTATGTTTTCATCGCTGTTAGTTTCTCTGTCTGTTTGTTTGTTTGGCTGTCTGTCTGTTAACTTAGTAACACAAAAACAAGAGGACAGATTTTGTTGAAACTTTTAGGAATGGTTGAAACTGGGCCGATATTGTTGAAATTTATAGGGGTCACATAGACTCATAGAGGGCTAGGACCAACCGTACAGATTTTGGAAAATATCGGAGAGCGTATTTCCGCTAAGTGGAATGGTCCACGATATTCTTTTAATTGGGCTGGTGGTCCATGGCCTGAAATGAGTTGAGAACCACTGCTCTAGAAGATGCATTGGAGGCCTACAGAATCCTCCAATTAAACCGGCCTGGTCACGAAACAGCAGATACCCTAAACAGTACTAATACGGTGACTGGTTTCCTAAGCTAGTTTGGAGGAATCAGCGAAGTGGCCCTCAAATTTAACTCCCCCAAAAAATAATGTCACCCACCCCCCTAATTCAAAGATAATATATATGAGGTATAGTTCTTTTGTCATTATCTCTTGAGGGACCCTATGATCGTATAATTATGAGACCTGTGGTGGCTTCTGATGCCTCCTGACTATGCCACGAAACAAGCTCCTTTCGTGGCAATGTTTGAAGGACTCGTTAACTTCCAATTTTCTGACTATCCTACCTCGCATGCGCCATTAAACACACAAAACTTCACCTCCTCTTCCAAGGTCAAGGGAATATTCCCTTGACCTAGTCCTCTTCCTTCCGTACACTCGTGATACGTAATTTCTGACCAGATACGAACGGCAGGCACCACATATACACACATACCCTGCATTCGAACTCAGCCTCTATAGGTGTACTGCGTGGGGAAATGAGCAATACCAGGCGATTCGAAGCTTTCTGTTTCTTCACACACTGGTCAGAAATTATGTATCACGAGTGTACATAAAAATTAAATTACACACTCGTCTTCCTTCCGTACACAAGCACAGCATCACGTACACTGCTGCTTCTGCTGCTGGTTCTGGTGATGATAACCTGTCAATAATTTCTACTTCTTTATTCGAAGCACAACAATTATAAGCAACATCACGGTCCATAATAGAATATTCTCTGGACACTGAGCAATATTACCAGCTTCGCATCCACCTCATCCCGAAACACCGAGTCGAATAAGGAAGGGGTCTACCATATTTCCTCCGTTTTCCTTCTATCACCATTCGACCTAAAGCCAAATTTGCCTCGCATTTGAATTATTTGATTCCTCGTTGTCCTCTGCACTTTATATAACTGACGGGTTGAGGGTCGTAGGAAACCTTAATTAGATTGGCCACAAGACGGAGGAAAATAGGTCCGTGTGATACCTTCTTTAAGGATGTAGTCAGAAAATTGGAGTTATACGAACGAGTCCTTCAAATATTGCCACGAAACACCACCTATATGGATGGAGATTGTTTCATGAAGTGGTCAGGAGGAATCAGAAGCCTCCAGTTTTCATACACGATCACAGGGTCTTTAATTAGTAGGGATTCATATTAGTGTGTCAAGCTTTACCGCGTGATTATTTTGAGAATGAAACAAAACCACCCTACTGTATAGTAAATAAAACATAGAATATTGATTAAGGGGAAATTCTCTTATTGGTGAATAGGAAGGCTATTAATTCCTCCAAACTATGCCAGGAAACAGACGACCTCAATGGTACTGAAAGGAGATCATTTTCGTGGCATAGTTTGGAGGAATCAGAGACCTTCCAGTTCACCAACAAGAGAATCTCCCTTTAAACACATTACAATATGTTGTATAATATATTCTTCTCTTGAAGAGACTTATATCCTTTACATTTTTATGATGTCTGTTCTTTGAGCAAGTTATATATTTATAATCTGGCAGTACAATGCAATTTATTACAGATATTTATCTTTTTATTTTTCGTATGTAATCAATTATGTACAGTATGTATTGTTGAAAATAACTGAACTTCAAAAATTGTATAATATTAAGGAAAATTACCTTAATATACAAGGAAAATATAGCCAAGAGTCAATTAGTTGATTATATATTCTCGGAAAACATCAACATTATTTACAAAATGGATAATAAAGTTTTGAGAGCCTATAGGAAATCCACAAGGTGATAATTACCCAAGCAAATAATATCATAAACAGTAGAAGAGTAATGCCAACTCTAAGGATGGTATTATGAAACAACTACTGTACTTCCAAGAAAAAGGGTGGTAGTATTCAACTTTCTCTTCGATCAAAATCCTCTTCGTCCCCTAGGTCCCATTATATTGCAATGCGAATATAGCGACGAAGATTGTTTTTCGTCCAAGAGACAAGTTTAATACTACCACACTTAAGCTCTTTGTCGCTCAATTCCTATTTCAAAATCTTACAAAGAAAAGTCTGTTCTTTGAAGTACGGTAGTATATAATAATACCACCCTCAGGTTCTGTTGATATACATGAGGAAGGTTTCATGGTTTCATAGTTTGTCCTGTGAAGCATTCCTTAAGGACTTCTTATTTGCCTTAAACAATGTTCAAAATTAATGGTTTTTATTCAGTTTAGTCTAAAGGTACCGGTACTATTCCATTTTTGGTTAACTGACCCACCTGAGGAAAATATTAAACTACAGTTGTGGAATTCAATTAAATTTTCTCTCCATATTGTGCATTACACAAATACATAATAATGTATGTGAAACTTTAATATGAACTAACTTTAGTACACTAGTTGTTATTCATGTAACTTCCAATATCACATTCATACATACATTTTACTTTCAACATTACTGTATATACTTTTCGCAAGACAGTTCCTCAACTCCCTCCTTCCTTGCTGGTGTAATAAATTCATACTAAGAGTAAAGTATTGTCCATATCCTTACAGGCAATATCCCATACAAGACACCTTAGTAAGGAAGCAAGGGATGAGCATTATTGATTGTTATCTGCTCATTATGCTATTATGGAAAGGGAGAGCTGTCATGTCAAACAGACAATATAGTACTGTACTATATATCTCAATAACAGAGTTATATTCATCTGGTAGCCTCCATTACTTGTATTACTATACTTGTACAGTACTACAATTACGGTGAGGTTGATACATATGGTGTGTGCTTCAGTAGATGATAAGAGTCCTCTGGTACTGAATACACTTCATAATTATGTGCTTCAACTTGATTTAAAATATATGATGTTTGGTCAACTTAGTGGATGCCATGTGAATTCAAATCCTGAGCCAGATAATGATGATAACACTTTTGTGTCCATTGGATGACATTCATCATCAGATGTGCTTCAAAAAGTGATCATTACTTCACCTCCTCATTAACAGAAAATATATATATAGTTTTCATGGCATCAAATATAGGTACAATATAGATATTCCATATAACTGAAATCTTAAGACAAAACTTGTGTCTTGGCCATCAAGTTAATACTGTTTCAAGCTGGGGAATACAGTAATTCTCACAAGTCAATGAATACACCATGTCTGCAGTCACCTCCTACAATCAATGGCAGAAATAACACAAATGTGATTGAAGAAATTTTAGTGCCATATCTTTTTACATACTGTAATCAGATACAGTACATAAGTCTTGATACAGCTTTATATTCAGTGTGCAAATTTTTAAAGTGGCACAAATATAATACTACACTGTAATGAGCAATCCATACATCTCTATAGCCCATGGTAATATGGCATAGAACTCTAATGGGCAGAAGGCCATACAGTACTTGATTAAATGGATATTGATTTTGGGGTCAAATTATTTTTAATCAATTCACAACCAATTAAAGTTTGTACTGTACTGTACTTGTAACACTGAGATGATGATAATACCAAATGTAAACGTAGACATGTTCCATTATTCATACAATGTTATGTTCCAGTATCTTGCTATAATTACCACCTTTGCTGCTAATACACAATAATTCAGTATGTGGATAGACACCCAGGCAAATAAGGCTAAACTAAAAGGATAATATACAGTGTAAATGAAAAGAACACACATGTTTCACAATAGTCACAGGGTTACAACTATGAAATATCTCATCAAGTCATATCACGTCACTGCAACATGAGGCTATATGCAAGAACATCTATGGTGTTAATGATGGAGTGGTAACAGTTCGATGACCCCATAGAAACACCACACGGCTGTCAAACCAGTATATCACACTATCATCAACACCATGAATGTTCTTGATTACAGTCCATCATTTCAGACTTATGGCAAGGAATGTCATTTATTTCAGGATGACAAACTGAACCCTTTACAGTACAGTACTGTATTAAGATTTCTCAGACATGTGAACAGTTACCAAATAATTATGAATCAAGTCTTAAGCACTTACGAACCACCATGTAAAAATAGCCAACCATTTACAGATCAAAATATCCCTCAAGTGTATCAGCACTGTCTCAGGTTTATGCAAGTGGAGGAGGTAACTACACTACACTATTTTTATCTAGCATCCTTAATGGTAGAGAGAACCAGTTTTGGGTAAATTGGAGGGTTACTAAATCCTCCCAACTATGGGCCGATTCCACAGTCGTCAATATTTGTTGGCTAGCAAACCAAAGATCAGACGACTGTGGAATCGGAAAGGCTTATTTGTAAAGGGTCTCACCATGTTGGTGATGGTATTTGTTCGGGCTGTAACAAATCGACTGTGGAATCGGCCCTATGTCTCCAAAATAGATCCCTCATTATAGTAGTAACATTGAGGTGATTTGTTTCCTGCATTAGTTTGGAGGAATCAAGAGCCCTCCATTTTACAAAAAAAAAAAAAAAAAAAAGTTCTCCCTTTGAAAAAAAAAAAAAAATTATAACTGCTATGTTTTAATTGGACGAAAATTGTGTTCCAGGTGAGGTTATGAACAACTAATTATCAGTTAAGGGGGAAAACACTTTTAGTATATTGGAGTGCTTTGATTCCTTCAAATATCCATTTGTCGGGGAAACAGGACCAATGAATAAATATAATGGTATCTATCCTGTTGCTTGGAATAGTTTGGAGGATTCAGTTGCTCTCTATTTACCACCAACAACATTGTACTATATTACCACCGTGAATAGAGCAAACTAACATTCAACATATCCAATCATATCACCACCCAAATATTTAACCTTTTCTCTTAAGACATCACACATCCAATATACTGTATACATTCATGTACATATTTTATACTGTATAAAAAGCTAAGTAAGAAACCAAATCTGGCAGTATTTATTACCCACATTAAGGACAATGCTAACTGAGCTGCACTTAATGACCCTGTGATTGTGCATGAAGATTGGAGGCTTCCAATTCCTCCTGACCATGCCACAAAACAAGCTCATATTATATAGATGCTGTTTCGTGGCAATATTTGAAGGACTCCATATCTCCAATTCTCTGACAATATCACAGGGTCCCTTAATGGTAGATCTTACAGTCTATGAAATATGTAATCTGATTTCTTTACTACAGTTCTCTACATTACACATTATACATTAAGGGAAGAACCATGTTTTTGTATATGTATTGGAAGGCTAACAATTCCTTCATACTATGTAGGGAAACAGATTCCCTATTAGTAACATTGTGGTGATTATTTTGTCTTCTAGGTTAGTTTGAAGGAATTAGTAGCACTCCAGTGAACCAAAAGGAGGCTCTCCCCTTAATCTATGTATACTGTACATACATGTTGTACATACGAGGGAATATCACATCTATTCACCAATGATGACACATTAAATCGCATTCAATAGGAATGATTTATGAGCACCAGTCTGTGAATTATGCAAGTGTGGAGGCAAATGTACAGTTGTTGTTGTTGTTGTTGTGCTTCACTTTGTTCACATCTTTATACTGTATTCCACTACAAATCATGTTACTGTATGTATGTTTGAAATGGAAACTATTGTATAGCTGTTGTGTTCGTACATACAGTACTGTATCACATAAATATACAAGCAACCACATTACTGTAATTTGCAAAGTTTTCTGACTTACTGCATTAATTATCCAAGAGTATCGATGGACGGGTATACATAATGAAACTTTTATCTGCAACTTTACTTCTCGTTACAGTTGTTTCCCAGTTCATAAGAATTCTGTTCTAGCCAAGTCCTTCATTAATCAATCGCAAAAGTTGAAAAAAAAAAAAAATGAAAATGTAGACATATGCAGGGAAAGTCTCGGCTCAAAGGGGAGGGTATAAAAAATAAAACGGGTGAAAACATACAACTAATGGAACAAAGTTCATAAAATTATAGGCAGCATACATATATGGATATAAAGTAAGATAAGGAGTAAGGGAAGTCAGCCCCGGAAGCAAGGAGGAAATGATCTAGAAACTTGTCTTTCACTGTCCAAAGAGCATGCCAATACCCACACTTGAACTACTGTATAGGAACAGGATCTGATAAGTCCTCCTTTGAGCAAAATGTCAGCATATTGAACTTTCTGGTCCCACACAATTGCCATTCCCCATACTGTACTTTCAATCAGTCAGACAATATTCTTGATGCCTTGCACCCTCTAAGGAATGTCTCATTAAGGACTGATCATGGTACAAAACCCTCCAAGTCTCTTTATCTTTGTACACTTCTTTTGCTCTCTCAGTCACTCCTCTTCCCCTTTCTACTCTCCTTAAAATTGAGGTCACAATAGAAGAAGAGATTCCATTTCCATTATCCACCCTCTTGTCATCTTCCAACTATTGTACTGTACAATTTTACAATCATCATTACAATGCATGACTTTGTCAGTGAACAGTATTTATTTTCATCTATACTAGATTGCTCGACACTTCATACCTTCTACCCCATTAATACATTCTAAACTTTTCATACAATCCTCTATGGTTCATTTCATTTAAGATAATGATAATATAATTTCAAAAGTAAAATATTCCTTTGAAGAAGCTTGCTTATGCCTGAGTGAAAGGTAAAAAGATATTCCATTCTGAAAGACATGATCTCTTTATCTTCAAAATAAAGATTCCCATCAGTTACACCACAGGACAGCACATCTGAAATGCTGTTAAAATAAAATGTCCATTTCAATATTTACATGAAATGTAGACTTATTACAATACTACAACACTCTTAATATATTGACAATTGCTAGTGAGTATGACATGCAGTGCAGCACTTTAAAAAACACCATCACTCATTCTTACATAAGCCTGACCTAAACACATCACCTATATAATATTTATGGCATTACTGTTCTAAGTAAGTATATATAGAACAAGAAACTACAAACAATGGTGTATCTTTGACTCCAAATATACAGCATTTATGAATGATGCAAACCCAGTATAATCAATGAAAGAATTAAGTATATTTACAGTACTATACAAATATTGTACATCATCAGTCAGTAATGACCAACATCAAGTATCACTTATACAATACTACAGTATTGTACAGTGATACATCAAGGGAAGTACTACACCTTTCCTTCCTTTCACTTCATTTTCCAGTTGTTATTATCATAATTTAAAGATGGAGAACCATTGTCTCCTTCTGTGTACAAATGATTGCATTATCATTCTTTATGTAATACAGGTAGTCTACCTATAATGAATAATACCACCCAACATTCATAGGTTTATGTGGTACTGGTATCTCTCCTTTTTTATCTGCATAATTTGCCCCATGTCAAGCCAATAACAAGCTTCTAGTGTCTGGCAACTACGTGTGACCACATGGCACTAAATCACAATGAGCAATTTAAGCATTTGAGAAAATCATATGGTAAAGGCAAACTGGAAATGCAACTTTTCAGAAAGGAAACCAATAGTTTGATGAAAAGTCATTATTTAGACAAGTGAAAGTTTCAGGCAAGGAAGAAAAACAGGGTTAAAATACGTAAGTTTCAGTAAAACATAATTTTGAGGTACAACTCCCAGACACAGCTCAGTCCAATTCAATTATGCAAAACTAGAACCTGGCTATATAGGACATTTGGAGGTAAGATGGTAATGTTAAAGGAAACACGAAAAAATGGAAATGGGTTCATGGAATGACACAAGAAGCATATTAAAGACATATATACATGATAAGCTCAGTCAACAAGGTCACTAGGGGCTACTGTGATACATGGAAGGGAGACATAACATAGAGGAAGTCACATGGGGCACATAATGCAAACAAAGTCAAATGGGGACAACGTGAAGTGAAGAGACAAAATATTTCAAACAAACACACTCATTAAGAAATCACCCTGATACTGTTAAGAACGTAAATTGATAGACTTACTGTAATCAATCATGGGCCTGCGATACCAACACCTACAATGTGCATATCACCATCACTGTACAGTAGTAGTGTTTACAGACCACTACCAGAATAAGACTCTCCACATTAGATGGACTGATGGGACTTTCATACCCAGACACGAAAAATTTGTTATGGGTAAGAGAAGGTGCACATTCACCAATATAAAAATTAATTAATGAATCTGATTAATCTGTCATTCTATTCCTAACAAACAACTAGTTGACTAAAATCACTACATGGATTACAACACAAAAACTATACAGCAATGCTTAAGAAATAACAACATAATTGTTTCAACAAGATACTGTAATAGAACTCTACACTCTCTACTTTGTACACCTCAGATATATATATATATATATTCCGAAGGTAACAAAGACAATAATAACAAGTACAAGGTGTGCCTACAAAAAGTATTCTTACAACTTTGTGATAAACAAGATGACATTAACACATTGGTTGATGGTGTTTGTAAATCAACCTTAATCTGTTCCATCATTAATCAACCAACACAAATTAAGGTATTCATTTCCACACCCAACTCTTCCTGCTTATGAATATTTTTTGAAGCCACTCTACAGTACAGTACACTAATCACATAGTATACAGTATCTAACACTGATTTTGATTTTGAACTTTATCTTTTATACAAATTTAACAAAAAATATTAACTGGACCTACTCAATGTGAGTTACAGCAATAATACTTCAAAGATATTCACACAAAATACATTTCTTAAACAGTAATAGCAAAAGCAAAAAGCATAAGGTGGGTAAGTATAGTAAAAGAATGATAGTGAAGGAAATGAGAATATGAACAATACACCATAATAAAGTTGACATACCGGTAACATTCAAATGATCATCACCCTTAATACAGTACAGTAATATAAACACACAGACAAGTGCATGAATTCAAACACAAACACACACATATTCATCGTGTTACCGTATACTGCAGACTCTTAATATATTCTCAAATTGATGGCATGTTTTTGTTAGATGACTTATTGGTGGTGGTAGTAATTTGTCAACAAACAGAAGCTTGGAGATATATGAAAAATAATGATAAATATATACAGTACAGCAAGAGAATATGAAGGGAAGGTGCAATCACAGATAGGAAGGAGAAAAGAAAATTAGAATATACTTTAGCAAAAGTAACTTCCATAAAATTTGTACTATTTAAGATACCCAACTTGGAAACACAAAATATCATCCCATACAGTCATGCATTAATTACACCTTGAACTGAATAAACAGTACTGGAAGTCTCTAATTAGTATATAAAGGGTATCCACATTATGAACAGTCACTGACTTTCTTGTATGAAATATCCATTGAATTCTCACTCGCTTATAAAACAAAACACCTTAACAAATTAAATGTCTGGAGTAATGTAGACTTATAATACAGTGGTACAGATATAACATTCCTAAATAATTATCATGGTGGTGTATTGCTGTAACATTCCACAATACTTGTACCCTGTATTTTTTTTTTTTTTTTTTTTCAAATAAAATATGCTTTTCACTTCCCTATTTTTGCTGTAAATTAAACTCGATAATAAAAATACATATACAGCAGAGAATAACAAAACCCTAAAGCTGCAATAATGCCCATTCATTATATGATAATACTGTAGATTAAGTGACTGTTGCCTACCTGTACATCCATCAATAAATGGATCATTAGGCATTAAGTCACTATGATCTGACATTATGAAGTCAATATGGCCTGACCATTTCTGTTTTACAAATTTTACAGCTCACTTCTTAACAAAATTGAACACTAATAACTTACTCCAATTTGTACCAAGAAACACTACCTCAGTTTTAACTGCGTATTTTATGGTACATTTTGGAGGAATTATTAGCCTTATAACTTGCCAACAATACTATGACAGTACTCCCTTCAGACAGCTTGTATGAGATGTAATCTGCACCTCAATCGGTAAGGCCTAATGTTGATTACTGAAAAATTGTTAACTCTCTTATGATCTTTGCCACCATTTAAGGTTCCATTGTTACTAACAAACAATATTGTGTTTTTAAGAACGAAAACTGTCCCAGTGAGTGTTATAAACTACTATATCTTCAATGCTATCGTCACAATCTTGATAATTTAAATAGCATAGTTTGATGAAGCCACCCATAGCAAAAATCATGCAACTAAGAAAAAATAAGGACTTTATGTTAACAGCACATATTTAATCTATGATTAGACCTACAATGGACACTAAGTATTACAGCTACTACAGTACAGTAATTACATGTACACACTGGGAGTAAATTTGTGTACAGTTGTATGGAAAATATATAAGTGAATCCTGAGACTCCCACTTTCAATATAACACAGGAGTGCTTGGAGACTAATCCTTCCCCAAGGCTGTGAAAGCTATTGATCACCTTCATTCATATCAATAAAAATTAACATTAAACAAATTCCTAGGACCAAATCTCTCACAATATCAAATAACTTGTAGCCAGTCTTAAAGTCCACCTTTGGTCAAAATTTCATACAAATCCACAAATCACATTTTTTGTAATCCTGTTAACAGACAGAAAAACAAACAAACAAACGTACAAACCAAACATGAAGCATATTGTAATTTAAGACCAGACCAGCTTGCAAGAGTCAATGCGGTACTGGCAAAATATTCACGTGTGTTCTCTGACAGGCCTGCTGTTGCCAACGTAGCCTGTCATGAGATTAGTACGCAATTGTGGAGATTTCCGGCGTGTCAACGCTGTCACTAGGGTCGATGCAGAACCCATATGTGATCAGCAAGAGATTATTGCTAGGATTAGCAATTCAGTGCGATACATAAAGGGAAGTGCTAATGTCGGGGCAGACCTTATGTCACGATTGCTTGAAGGAGAGTTATCCGAGTAAATATTCATGCGAAGATCGACCGGCAGAAGTATCCTCCGGGTCGAATTGCTCGTTAATTGTTACCTCTCCGAGCGCAACGAGCACGAATCTTATACGACTCAGATCAAGGGGGTTCCTAGAGTTGGGGAAAAATCCGATGTTATATGTATTGTATTTTGTGCAACTTATCCAAGACACGGATTCCAGCGGTTTACTCTGATCCAAAGCTCGGATAATTTACTAATAATATATTGCCTTCCAGAAATATTATTGCAGTATTTTTTGTGTAACCTTATCCAAGACACGGATTCCAGCGGTTTACTCTGATTCAAGGCTCGGATAATTCACTAATATATATATTGCCTTCCAGAGATATTATTGCATTTTTCTTACATACTATGTAACAAATACACAATGCATTACATACACCACACTTATATATTGCTTAAATGTGTACAAATTGTACTGAGCAGAATTTACCAGGTACTGTACATTCATTCTTGTCTCGGAGTTTCTTCCTAAGATTGAAAAGCTAAAGTAACTGTTGGGAGTTTTCCACTCATTGGCAAAAATGAACACGTAACTGGTGATAGTAATTGACACATACAAGAATAAGTGAAGTGTGGATGAATTGTTATTGTACAGTTATACATGCAAAGGCGTCGTTACCACTTCACGAATCTATTAAACATCGCATAGAGCAATGTCTCTTTGTGTGGGCGAATGTCACGAGTCAGACATAATACTCGTGACGTAATTTGAATTACAGAGAGTTGGAAAATTCCATACTGGGAATGTTCTGGAATATTCCATTCATGAGACAAAGGAGACAGGAGTGGGTTAAGTTGTAGGTGCAGCAGAGTTAACCTGCAGGGTAAATCCGCAGGTACCGGATTAGTAGCCAAAATTAGAAAAGGGTCAGGAAGGCCGGGTTTCAACTGAATTTGCACATCTTGCCCTATAAGGTGTTCGTACGTAAATTACAATGTATTAATCAATTATGCTACCAGGGTAACTTATGGTATTGCAAATGATCGTGAAGTGGAGGGAGATTATCGGGAATTATTAGTACGCCATAGGTAAATTGAAATTGCATGTATAACTAAAGTATGAGTGGGTACCATGTAAATCGTAGCCAGTTAGGAAAAACGAACAAAGATAGGAGGAGGAGTCAGAGAAATTTTGAACCAGTTAAGGAGGAAGAATAGGGGTCAGTTTGGGAGACACACTCGAAGGGGACACACTCGTATTGTCAGCTTCCCTTACCTAGATCAATTCTCCACGTGCAGTGGGGAGTGATACACGTAGACGCCGAATTCGTTGTATATTACGCGATTCACAAGGCTTTACCGTTGTATACTGACTAGTTGCATTGACGCTAGTTCAGTAACTGAATTAAGGTGAGGGGGAGCTGGATCTTTGAAGAAAATTACGAGTGCGTTGTGAGACTCTGAGTTATTCCCGAGTGTGAGATATTAGAAAAATATTCCAAACTTACGTGTTAGCATTGATAGAATTATTACGATGTTAACGTAAGCTAGACTATCGTCACGTACACGAGCGAGAGCCGAGAGGTAGCGAGAGCGAGCTAGTTAGCGTAGCGTGAGTTGTGTGTGTGTGTGTGTGTGAAATTAATTTATTCATGTTGGCATACTGGAGTTGAATAAATATAGAAATTTGCAATTGGTTGTTTGAATACACCAGTAGATTGTTATCTATATAAATACATATATATCGGGAAGAACCCCCTTAACATAAAAAATTATTATGTGTATGGTGGATGGGGCCTAAAACGGGGAATTAATCCCCGACTTTTTGTTCTTCGCTGCAGCCAACTAACGAGATCATAAATTAACCGGGCAAGGTAAGTTGTAATTGTCATATTATAAATTACATTATCTATCATTCTCACATCACCGTCACAAATCTATTATGGTGGATTCGGGGCTACCTGAGTAACAGGACCTCCTGTGTGTTTTTCAGTGGTGCGCTCAGTCCTTTGCGCAGTTTTCATCTTGGTACGCCTCAAGGGGGTGTTCTCAGCCCATTGTTATTTAATATTCTGATGCATCGGCTGCTCACTTCTCTCCCTGATATACCTGGAACTACAATTACGTGCTATGCTGATGATATCTGTGTTCATTCTACCTCACCAAGGGATCTCCAGCGGTTTCTTGACTCCTTCTCTGTGTCCTCCTCTCACTGTGGCATTATTGTCTCCCCAGATAAGAGCAGAATATTCACCTGCCGCCTTCCTCAAGCTCGGCCAGTGTTCACCATTGGAGGGACTGTCATTCCCATGTGTTCCCAGTATCGCTACCTGGGCGCACCAGTCAATATTTGGCCAATTGTCCCTGCCAGACCTCAAGACCATCCCATTGTCCAGGACTTATTGGGTCGCCTCCAGCGCCGACTTACGCCACTTCAATGGCTCACTAACAACTCCTCGGGCATCTCCATCCCAGTAGCCAGGACTATCTATATTGCTTTTATCCGTTCAGTTGTTGATTACCTCTCCCCTGCTCTGATTCAACTTCCTAGGGCTACTCTGGAAACTTTAGAAAAGTTTCAGAATAGAGCAATGAGAATAATTCTCGGTTGTCCAATGTCGACCAGGATAGTGAACATGCAGCGTGAGTTGCGTCTTCCCCCGTTAGTGGAGAGAATTTATTCTAATGTTACTTGCTTCACTGTCAAGTGCCTCCATTTCCCATATCTTTCACCCCATTACTCTCAGTTAGTCAGGACTTCTCTTAGACCAAACTACCCGGTCCCTCCCATACTGCCTGCTGGACGTACTCTTATAAGGTCTGTTTCCTCTATGCTCCGTAGTCTTAATATAGATATAATGGTGGCCGACGTCCCCCCAGGACCCCCTCCGTGGATGCTACCAACACCTGATGTGAGCTTCACACCTACTTCCAAGTCGGAACTGCCTTCTCTACAGCGGCAGTTGGCTCTGGAACACATAGAAACAGTGACGTCCTCCATCACAGATCCATACCGCCTCTACACTGATGGCTCATTGCAAGTGGATGGTGCAGCAGGTTGTGTCGTTTTCTCACCTGACATGGAGTCACCTCCAGGGGGCTGGGTTGGCCGTCGTCTCTGTAACCACTCTAGCTCAACATTGTGTGAACTGTATGCCATTCTGGATGCTGTTAGTCTTGTTTGTCAACGTGGAGTGAATGCTGCCATTTTTTGTGACTCCAGACCTGCCCTTCATTCCCTCTCTAGTGTTCAACCCACACACTTTACTGTTGTTCAGCAGATTTTATCGTTTTTGTCCTCATTGCGTCATCGTAACTTGACTGTCAAATTTTTATGGGTGCCATCCCATGTAGGTTTACGTCACAATGGTACAGTTGACAGACTCGCAAAGGAAGCCTGCCATCTGCCTCCTCGTGGTGTTGGACGTCCTCTCTCCCTGACATGTTACCTCTCTAAAGTCCGCTCCGTCGCTCTCCTCCCTGTACGGCGGCGCAGGGATGCAGAGAGGCCCTTCAGCATCTCCATCACACATTATGAGTCTGTCTGCCGTCACAAATATTCCTACCGTCGTCGAGGCCTCATGGTTCGGAGGCACAATGTAGTCTCTGCTCGTTTGAGGCTTGGCTACCGGCCACCGTGGCAGGTTGCTGGAATGCAGGGTGAGCCTCCCTTCACTGAGTGTCGCTTGTGTCGAGCGCCTCGTGCTAACACTGTAGAGCACTATTGCCTGGCCTGCCCCGCTGTCCGACACTTGCTGCCACGGGGCCTGCCACTAGATGTGATTTGTCGACACCTGCTGAACCACCAGGTTCTGGAGGAGCTTCTGGTGCGCCACCCTCGTTTTGGTGGATTTAAGTAGGTCATAATGTAATATTTGTCTGTATGCATGTGCTCCATTCTGTTATGTTTTCGTGATGGGTGTGTGTGGTGTGTGTGTGTGTGCGTGTGTATGTGTGGTTGTAGTCATTGTATTCTCATGAGTCCCGCCTACCCGTATGTATTGTTGCCTGCCTGTTGATTGACGCTACGGCGCAATTAATTTAAAAAAAAAAAAAAAAAAAAAAAAAACCTCCCCTTCCCAGTGAGAGTAAGATGGAAATACTTTTGAGTTTGTGTTAATATGTGTACAGACACGAACAATAGTTACTTTACCTCCACCCCCACTACTCCCCCCCCCCACCAGCGAGAATAAGATGGAAGTACAGTACTTTTAAGCTAGTGTTAGTATGTGTCCAGTCACAAGCAATAGTTTCTTTACCTCAACTCCCCCCCCCACACACACACACCACGAGAGTGAGAGAGATGGAAGTATTGGTTTGGAGAAGGAAAGGTTGGACGAACGAATACTAACGACTCATATTCAAGAACATTCGTGGTGCATACGAGGGCGTGGTAACGGTACGATGGCTCCGTAAACAAACAACAGAGCCATCGTACCGGTACACCACACCATCGTCAACACCAATAATGTTCTTGCATACGGCCAAAAGATTCATAAATGTAATAGAAGTGTTGGAGTCGAGATGAGTGTACCTCTCTGACACCATGAAGCATAATAATTTAAATCCATGTTTATTATTATGAATTATTATGAATTACAGATCGATGTACAGTCGGCCTCAGGAATTCGTATACACCACTGTGACATCAAGGGTTCGTTCGTAACAACTAGAAATTTTAGTACATTAATATCCTAACACTTTCTAGTAATGATGTTTTTTTTTGGGTAATACTTGAATCAGTCAGAAGAACAATGCCTACAGTATGTACAGAATAAAAACACCCTTTTTAACTAATGGTCTGTGTACCAATTCCTGAGGCCGACTATATTTAGGGGGGTGCGGGAGTAGGGGACAGGCTTGGGGGATGCGGGATTAGTGGGGCAGGCTTGGGGTGGATAGAAAGCCTGTCCCCTGTTCCCGCACCCCCCTAACCCCCCCCCCCCAAGCCTGTCCCCCTACTCTCGCACCCCCCAAACCCCCCCCCCCCAAGCTTGTCCCCTACTCCCGCACCCCCCTAACCCCCCCCCCAAGCCTGTCCCCCTATTCCCGCACCCCCTTAATTAACCATTTACATGTCGATTCGAGTGATTTAATGAGAGAGTAATAAGTGGCGACAGTGAGGCAGAGGTGTGCAGAGTGAAGCAGAGGTGTGCAGAGTGAGGCAGAGGTGTGCAGAGTGAAGCAGAGGTGTGCAGAGTGAGGCAGGGGTGTGCAGAGTGAGGCAGGGGTGTGCAGAGTGAGGCAGGGGTGTGCAGAGTGAGGTAAAGGATTGCAGATTAAAACAGATGTGTGTGTGTGGACCTGGGAGGGTAAGTGAACAAGTGTGCATGAACGTCTGCTGGTTTATTATATGAATTTACATCACCGGCCCACTGCACTTATATCTAAACTCGCCACCAACACTCTGCACACCTCTGCATCACTCTGCACACCCTGCTCACTCTGCATATCTCTGCCTCACTCTACACACCTCTGCCTCACTCAACCTTACTGTGCACACCTCTTCTTCACTCTGCACACCTCGAGCTGTTTCATTCTGCTTCACTCTGCATATCTCTATACTTTACTCTGCCTCACTCTGCATATCTCTACTTCACTCTGTCTCATTTTGTACGTCTCTACCTCACTTTAATTCACTCTGCAGAACTTTGCAAACATCACAGCGACAAATACCAAACCAAAACCCCATCACCAACACCACACGTCGCATGGAACAAACTCTGTGTGTGTGTGTGTGTGTTGTTAGCATTCAAATTGTGTGAAAAAGAAAAAAACACATATAAATATCAAGAGTCACAACAGATCGACGTATAAGGAATGACCAACAACCAGCCAGAAGCCAATTAAACAAAGTGAAAAGAAAAAAACAAACTACAGAAGAAGAGAAATACGTACACAGCATCCATAGAAATTCCAAAAAGAGAGAGTGGACGCGCCAGCTATAGGGCTTCCCAATAAAAAAAATAATAATAATAAATAAATAAATAAACAAATAAATAAGTATACAAATATATAAATAAAAAAAATAAAAAATGGTTCGTACCCACAAGTTAAACATTACTAAAGACTTGGAGCCTCTACTGCCCACAACAACACCACCATCATCATCACCATCACCACCATCATCACCATCACCACCCTCATCACCATCACCATCGGGTCAAGAACAGGTTAGTAAAGTATTATAGTAAAAGCGATCATTGCTATAGTTAATTATTAAGGAGTGGGTATAGTTTTAGCATTTCTGGAGATAATGATTCCTCCTAACTCTTCCTCCAAACTGTGATCGTGTATGAAAACTGGAGGCTTCTGATTCCTCCTGACTATGCCACGAAATAATTGATTCCTCCTGACTATGCCACGAAATAATTAAGCTCCTTCCATATAGGTACATGGTGTTTGGTGGCAATATTTGAAGGACTCATTTACCTCCAATATTCTGACAATTATTGTATATTTAAACTTGTATAGAATATTCATATAAATTGAAAACATATCCTAAAGTAGATCGGTCGTATAATCGGGGTGAGAAGTTGATTGATTGATTGATTGATTGATTGATTGATTGATTTATATATATATATATATATATATATATATATATATATATATATATATATATATATATATATATATATATATATATATATTGGAAGACTATATTTCTGTAAATCTTTATCTCCTCTTCTTTTAATTTGTGAGTTTGTGTGTGTATGTACAGGTGACAGACATGAGTAAAGGCCAGCAGCAGACTTTAAAGAGGACTTGTGGTGGTGGACTGCCTCACATTGGTCTCTTCCTGACTGTCATATCATCTTTTATGTATTCCATCTGTTCCCTTCTTGTCAAGGTTAGTATTCATGAGCTTCTGTTAATTGGGTTTTCAAGGAGATAGTAACCTATAATATTAGTAGGCCTATTCATGTAATCAATCATATGCTAAATACTATGGGAGAGGACTCGATAATAATAATAATAATAATAATAATAATAATAATAATAATAGTTTAGAAGGGTATATATATAGAGAGCATCATATAAATGTCTAACAGAACATGTCTTAATTCCTCTCAAGTTATATGCCTCCTTAATTAATTGATTACTCTCCCATGTTCAGTTTATATTCTAATCAATTTAATATTAACAGATGCTTACAGATGTTACCTTTCTGGAGATGTGTGTGGTTCGCCATGGAAGTGTAGCTGTTCTAACACTACTACCATTGGTGCATCGTGGTCACCTGCCTTTCCCTAAGGGCTATCGTCTCCCACTACTTCTACTGGGAGTCGTGACAACCCTTGCTCTGTCACTACAGTATTACTCCTTCAAACACGTCCCACTAGCAGACGCCAGTGTCATCGTATTTGCTACACCCGTGTTTGGGGTCATATTTGCTTTCATATTTTTAGGAGAGAAATGCAGCTTCTTCCACTTTATAATGATTCTCATCACGATGACTGGAATTGTTTTCATAGCACGACCTCAGTTCATATTCAAGTCACAGTTTCATCATTACACAGGACAGACTTGGTGGGGCATATGGGCGGCATTCCTCAGTACTTTATTTTCTGCTCTTTCTCTAGTGTTGGTAAGAAAGATAAAGGATCTTCACTACTCAGCTGTTATGTTTGGTTCCATGGTAACTGCTCTTATCATCACCTGTTTCTTTGCTTTATATGAGGGCCAACTGTGTACTCCCCAAAACCCCAAGGACCGTATTATTTTGCTGGCTTTTGGGACATTCAGCTTCATTAGTGTGTTATGCAACACGAAAGCATTACAAATAGAGGAAGTAGGGTTAGTTTCCATCACCAGAACAACTGATGTGGTGTTTAGTTTCATCTGGCAGACTGTGTTCTTCCAAGAATATCCTGACTTATTAACATTGGTGGGTGCCTTGTTGGTGATGTCGTGTGTCGTCCTCATTGGTCTGTACAAATGGGTTAATTCTCTATCTCCAACCTCCAGTACAAGACAAGCACTGGCTTGCCTTATATCACAGACCAAAGAACACCACCCTATACCTGCTGGAAAACTGTGTAGGATGAGGGATCAAGGTGAATGAGAAGACAGACAACAAACACCAGAAAAGAAATGCCTTATCATAGTAGGATAGTTGATGTTATACCCTTAATGTCCAGTGACAACATAAACGATAAATTAGTATTAAACTTATTATTCTTCAGTAAAGGATAAACTCTAGATTCACAGTGGTTCTCAACTGGTGGTCCATGGTGACTTTTTGGGTGGTCCACAGGACGTCCACTATATTTGGTAATAAACTGGAAATAAGTGCATAAAATTTATTGAATATTCAGTACGAAAAATTTTATCATGATAATTACGGTAACTGGCCATTCATTTTCATATATTATTCCTATTTAAGAAATATATTGGCAATCTTCAGGTTGAAGCTGCTAAGTAGCATTTCGAGTCACTAAGTTTCTAAATTTATTCAAAATTTTAAAAGGAATGTCCAAGATTCACGCAGCTATTCCTGGCCTAAATTAGCCTAACCTAATACATACTTTACCAGTCGATGTGACGAGCCTTCCTGTTCGATTCCTGTCAGCTGCCGTGCGGCTATATGTAACACTGTTTGTAACTGTTGTAGTGCAGTAGCCACCGAACTGATCAGTTGATTAGTTGTGTTATTCGTCCTGCGCTGTTTTATAGGTGTGGTGTACTTTGATTTTGTTTTCAACTGTAAATTGTAGTAATCTAAAATTAAGCAGGGAGGAAGAGTAGAACGGAGTGAAATATTTCTGGTCAGTTGTTATGCTGTGTGCTGTGTTATGCTGGTTCTGTCTGTTAACGACAGTATGTTTTCATCGCTGTTAGTTTGTTTGTTTGGCTGTCTGTCTGTTAACTTGGTAACACAAAAACAAGAGGACAGATTTTGTTGAAACTTTTAGGAAAGGTTGAAACTGGGCCGATATTGTTGAAATTTATAGGGGTCACATAGACTCATAGAGGGCTAGGACCAACCGTACAGATTTTGGAAAATATCGGAGAGCGTATTTCCGCCAAGTGGAATGGTCCACGATATTCTTTTAATTGGGCTGGTGGTCCATGGCCTGAAATGAGTTGAGAACCACTGCTCTAGAAGATGCATTGGAGGCCTACAGAATCCTCCAATTAAACCGGCCTGGTCACGAAACAGCAGATACCCTAAATAGTACTAATACGGTGACTGGTTTCCTAAGCTAGTTTGGAGGAATCAGCGAAGTGGCCCTCAAATTTAACTCCCCCAAAAAATAATGTCACCCACCCCCCTAATTCAAAGATAATATATATGAGGTATAGTTCTTTTGTCATTATCTCTTGAGGGACCCTATGATCGTATAATTATGAGACCTGTGGTGGCTTCTGATGCCTCCTGACTATGCCACGAAACAAGCTCCTTTCGTGGTAATGTTTGAAGGACTCGTTAACTTCCAATTTTCTGACTATCCTACCTCGCATGCGCCATTAAACACACAAAACTTCACCTCCTCTTCCAAGGTCAAGGGAATATTCCCTTGACCTAGTCCTCTTCCTTCCGTACACTCGTGATACGTAATTTCTGACCAGATACGAACGGCAGGCACCACATATACACACATACCCTGCATTCGAACTCAGCCTCTATAGGTGTACTGCGTGGGGAAATGAGCAATACCAGGCGATTCGAAGCTTTCTGTTTCTTCACACACTGGTCAGAAATTATGTATCACGAGTGTACATAAAAATTAAATTACACACTCGTCTTCCTTCCGTACACAAGCACAGCATCACGTACACTGCTGCTTCTGCTGCTGGTTCTGGTGATGATAACCTGTCAATAATTTCTACTTCTTTATTCGAAGCACAACAATTATAAGCAACATCACGGTCCATAATAGAATATTCTCTGGACACTGAGCAATATTACCAGCTTCGCATCCACCTCATCCCGAAACACCGAGTCGAATAAGGAAGGGGTCTACCATATTTCCTCCGTTTTCCTTCTATCACCATTCGACCTAAAGCCAAATTTGCCTAGCATTTGAATTATTTGATTCCTCGTTGTCCTCTGCACTTTATATAACTGACGGGTTGAGGGTCGTAGGAAACCTTAATTAGATTGGCCACAAGACGGAGGAAAATAGGTCCGTGTGATACCTTCTTTAAGGATGTAGTCAGAAAATTGGAGTTATACGAACGAGTCCTTCAAATATTGCCACGAAACACCACCTATATGGATGGAGATTGTTTCATGAAGTGGTCAGGAGGAATCAGAAGCCTCCAGTTTTCATACACGATCACAGGGTCTTTAATTAGTAGGGATTCATATTAGTGTGTCAAGCTTTACCGCGTGATTATTTTGAGAATGAAACAAAACCACCCTACTGTATAGTAAATAAAACATAGAATATTGATTAAGGGGAAATTCTCTTATTGATGAATAGGAAGGCTATTAATTCCTCCAAACTATGCCAGGAAACAGACGACCTCAATGGTACTGATAGGAGACCATTTTCGTGGCATAGTTTGGAGGAATCAGAGACCTTCCAGTTCACCAACAAGAGAATCTCCCTTTAAACACATTACAATATGTTGTATAATATATTCTTCTCTTGAAGAGACTTATATCCTTTACATTTTTATGATGTCTGTTCTTTGAGCAAGTTATATATTTATAATCTGGCAGTACAATGCAATTTATTACAGATATTTATCTTTTTATTTTTCGTATGTAATCAATTATGTACAGTATGTATTGTTGAAAATAACTGAACTTCAAAAATTGTATAATATTAAGGAAAATTACCTTAATATACAAGGAAAATATAGCCAAGAGTCAATTAGTTGATTATATATTCTCGGAAAACATCAACATTATTTACAAAATGGATAATAAAGTTTTGAGAGCCTATAGGAAATCCACAAGGTGATAATTACCCAAGCAAATAATATCATAAACAGTAGAAGAGTAATGCCAACTCTAAGGATGGTATTATGAAACAACTACTGTACTTCCAAGAAAAAGGGTGGTAGTATTCAACTTTCTCTTCAATCAAAATCCTCTTCATCCCCTAGGTCCCATTATATTGCAATGCGAATATAGCGACGAAGATTGTTTTTCGTCCAAGAGACAAGTTTAATACTACCACACTTAAGCTCTTTGTCGCTCAATTCCTATTTCGAAATCTTACAAAGAAAAGTCTGTTCTTTGAAGTACGGTAGTATATAATAATACCACCCTCAGGTTCTGTTGATATACATGAGGAAGGTTTCATGGTTTCATAGTTTGTCCTGTGAAGCATTCCTTAAGGACTTCTTATTTGCCTTAAACAATGTTCAAAATTAATGGTTTTTATTCAGTTTAGTCTAAAGGTACCGGTACTATTCCATTTTTGGTTAACTGACCCACCTGAGGAAAATATTAAACTACAGTTGTGAAATTCAATTAAATTTTCTCTCCATATTGTGCATTACACAAATACATAATAATGTATGTGAAACTTTAATATGAACTAACTTTAGTACACTAGTTGTTATTCATGTAACTTCCAATATCACATTCATACATACATTTTACTTTCAACATTACTGTATATACTTTTCGCAAGACAGTTCCTCAACTCCCTCCTTCCTTGCTGGTGTAATAAATTCATACTAAGAGTAAAGTATTGTCCATATCCTTACAGGCAATATCCCATACAAGACACCTTAGTAAGGAAGCAAGGGACGAGCATTATTGATTGTTATCTGCTCATTATGCTATTATGGAAAGGGAGAGCTGTCATGTCAAACAGACAATATAGTACTGTACTATATATCTCAATAACAGAGTTATATTCATCTGGTAGCCTCCATTACTTGTATTACTATACTTGTACTACAATTACGGTGAGGTTGATACATATGGTGTGTGCTTCAGTAGATGATAAGAGTCCCCTGGTACTGAATACACTTCATAATTATGTGCTTCAACTTGATTCAAAATATATGATGTTTGGTCAACTTAGTGGATGCCATGTGAATTCAAATCCTGAGCCAGATAATGATGATAACACTTTTGTGTCCATTGGATGACATTCATCATCAGATGTGCTTCAAAAAGTGATCATTACTTCACCTCCTCATTAACAGAAAATATATATATAGTTTTCATGGCATCAAATATAGGTACAGTATAGATATTCCATATAACTGAAATCTTAAGACAAAACTTGTGTCTTGGCCATCAAGTTAATACTGTTTCAAGCTGGGGAATACAGTAATTCTCACAAGTCAATGAATACACCATGTCTGCAGTCACCTCCTACAATCAATGGCAGAAATAACACAAATGTGATTGAAGAAATTTTAGTGCCATATCTTTTTACATACTGTAATCAGATACAGTACATAAGTCTTGATACAGCTTTATATTCAGTGTGCAAATTTTTAAAGTGGCACAAATATAATACTACACTGTAATGAGCAATCCATACATCTCTATAGCCCATGGTAATATGGCATAGAACTCTAATGGGCAGAAGGCCATACAGTACTTGATTAAATGGATATTGATTTTGGGGTCAAATTATTTTTAATCAATTCACAACCAATTAAAGTTTGTACTGTACTGTACTTGTAACACTGAGATGATGATAATACCAAATGTAAACGTAGACATGTTCCATTATTCATACAATGTTATGTTCCAGTATCTTGCTATAATTACCACCTTTGCTGCTAATACACAATAATTCAGTATGTGGATAGACACCCAGGCAAATAAGGCTAAACTAAAAGGATAATATACAGTGTAAATGAAAAGAACACACATGTTTCACAATAGTCACAGGGTTACAACTATGAAATATCTCATCAAATCATATCACGTCACTGCAACATGAGGCTATATGCAAGAACATCTATGGTGTTAATGATGGAGTGGTAACAGTTCGATGACCCCATAGAAACACCACACGGCTGTCAAACCAGTATATCACACTATCATCAACACCATGAATGTTCTTGATTACAGTCCATCATTTCAGACTTATGGCAAGGAATGTCATTTATTTCAGGATGACAAACTGAACCCTTTACAGTACAGTACTGTATTAAGATTTCTCAGACATGTGAACAGTTACCAAATAATTATGAATCAAGTCTTAAGCACTTACGAACCACCATGTAAAAATAGCCAACCATTTACAGATCAAAATATCCCTCAAGTGTATCAGCACTGTCTCAGGTTTATGCAAGTGGAGGAGGTAACTACACTACACTATTTTTATCTAGCATCCTTAATGGTAGAGAGAACCAGTTTTGGGTAAATTGGAGGGTTACTAAATCCTCCCAACTATGGGCCGATTCCACAGTCGTCAATATTTGTTGGCTAGCAAACCAAAGATCAGACGACTGTGGAATCGGAAAGGCTTATTTGTAAAGGGTCTCACCATGTTGGTGATGGTATTTGTTCGGGCTGTAACAAATCGACTGTGGAATCGGCCCTATGTCTCCAAAATAGATCCCTCATTATAGTAGTAACATTGAGGTGATTTGTTTCCTGAATTAGTTTGGAGGAATCAAGAGCCCTCCATTTTACAAAAAAAAAAAAAAAAAAAAGTTCTCCCTTTCAAAGAAAAACAAAATTATAACTGCTATGTTTTAATTGGACGAAAATTGTGTTCCAGGTGAGGTTATGAACAACTAATTATCAGTTAAGGGGGAAAACACTTTTAGTATATTGGAGTGCTTTGATTCCTTCAAATATCCATTTGTCGGGGAAACAGGACCAATGAATAAATATAATGGTATCTATCCTGTTGCTTGGAATAGTTTGGAGGATTCAGTTGCTCTCTATTTACCACCAACAACATTGTACTATATTACCACCGTGAATAGAGCAAACTAACATTCAACATATCCAATCATATCACCACCCAAATATTTAACCTTTTCTCTTAAGACATCACACATCCAATATACTGTATACATTCATGTACATATTTTATACTGTATAAAAAGCTAAGTAAGAAACCAAATCTGGCAGTATTTATTACCCACATTAAGGACAATGCTAACTGAGCTGCACTTAATGACCCTGTGATTGTGCATGAAGATTGGAGGCTTCCAATTCCTCCTGACCATGCCACAAAACAAGCTCATATTATATAGATGCTGTTTCGTGGCAATATTTGAAGGACTCCATATCTCCAATTCTCTGACAATATCACAGGGTCCCTTAATGGTAGATCTTACAGTCTATGAAATATGTAATCTGATTTCTTTACTACAGTTCTCTACATTACACATTATACATTAAGGGAAGAACCATGTTTTTGTATATGTATTGGAAGGCTAACAATTCCTTCATACTATGTAGGGAAACAGATTCCCTATTAGTAACATTGTGGTGATTATTTTGTCTTCTAGGTTAGTTTGAAGGAATTAGTAGCACTCCAGTGAACCAAAAGGAGGCTCTCCCCTTAATCTATGTATACTGTACATACATGTTGTACATACGAGGGAATATCACATCTATTCACCAATGATGACACATTAAATCGCATTCAATAGGAATGATTTATGAGCACCAGTCTGTGAATTATGCAAGTGTGGAGGCAAATGTACAGTTGTTGTTGTTGTTGTTGTGCTTCACTTTGTTCACATCTTTATACTGTATTCCACTACAAATCATGTTACTGTATGTATGTTTGAAATGGAAACTATTGTATAGCTGTTGTGTTCGTACATACAGTACTGTATCACATAAATATACAAGCAACCACATTACTGTAATTTGCAAAGTTTTCTGACTTACTGCATTAATTATCCAAGAGTATCGATGGACGGGTATACATAATGAAACTTTTATCTGCAACTTTACTTCTCGTTACAGTTGTTTCCCAGTTCATAAGAATTCTGTTCTAGCCAAGTCCTTCATTAATCAATCGCAAAAGTTGAAAAAAAAAAAAAATGAAAATGTAGACATATGCAGGGAAAGTCTCGGCTCAAAGGGGAGGGTATAAAAAATAAAACGGGTGAAAACATACAACTAATGGAACAAAGTTCATAAAATTATAGGCAGCATACATATATGGATATAAAGTAAGATAAGGAGTAAGGGAAGTCAGCCCCGGAAGCAAGGAGGAAATGATCTAGAAACTTGTCTTTCACTGTCCAAAGAGCATGCCAATACCCACACTTGAACTACTGTATAGGAACAGGATCTGATAAGTCCTCCTTTGAGCAAAATGTCAGCATATTGAACTTTCTGGTCCCACACAATTGCCATTCCCCATACTGTACTTTCAATCAGTCAGACAATATTCTTGATGCCTTGCACCCTCTAAGGAATGTCTCATTAAGGACTGATCATGGTACAAAACCCTCCAAGTCTCTTTATCTTTGTACACTTCTTTTGCTCTCTCAGTCACTCCTCTTCCCCTTTCTACTCTCCTTAAAATTGAGGTCACAATAGAAGAAGAGATTCCATTTCCATTATCCACCCTCTTGTCATCTTCCAACTATTGTACTGTACAATTTTACAATCATCATTACAATGCATGACTTTGTCAGTGAACAGTATTTATTTTCATCTATACTAGATTGCTCGACACTTCATACCTTCTACCCCATTAATACATTCTAAACTTTTCATACAATCCTCTATGGTTCATTTCATTTAAGATAATGATAATATAATTTCAAAAGTAAAATATTCCTTTGAAGAAGCTTGCTTATGCCTGAGTGAAAGGTAAAAAGATATTCCATTCTGAAAGACATGATCTCTTTATCTTCAAAATAAAGATTCCCATCAGTTACACCACAGGACAGCACATCTGAAATGCTGTTAAAATAAAATGTCCATTTCAATATTTACATGAAATGTAGACTTATTACAATACTACAACACTCTTATTATATTGACAATTGCTAGTGAGTATGACATGCAGTGCAGCACTTTAAAAAACACCATCACTCATTCTTACATAAGCCTGACCTAAACACATCACCTATATAATATTTATGGCATTACTGTTCTAAGTAAGTATATATAGAACAAGAAACTACAAACAATGGTGTATCTTTGACTCCAAATATACAGCATTTATGAATGATGCAAACCCAGTATAATCAATGAAAGAATTAAGTATATTTACAGTACTATACAAATATTGTACATCATCAGTCAGTAATGACCAACATCAAGTATCACTTATACAATACTACAGTATTGTACAGTGATACATCAAGGGAAGTACTACACCTTTCCTTCCTTTCACTTCATTTTCCAGTTGTTATTATCATAATTTAAAGATGGAGAACCATTGTCTCCTTCTGTGTACAAATGATTGCATTATCATTCTTTATGTAATACAGGTAGTCTACCTATAATGAATAATACCACCCAACATTCATAGGTTTATGTGGTACTGGTATCTCTCCTTTTTTATCTGCATAATTTGCCCCATGTCAAGCCAATAACAAGCTTCTAGTGTCTGGCAACTACGTGTGACCACATGGCACTAAATCACAATGAGCAATTTAAGCATTTGAGAAAACCATATGGTAAAGGCAAACTGGAAATGCAACTTTTCAGAAAGGAAACCAATAGTTTGATGAAAAGTCATTATTTAGACAAGTGAAAGTTTCAGGCAAGGAAGAAAAACAGGGTTAAAATACGTAAGTTTCAGTAAAACATAATTTTGAGGTACAACTCCCAGACACAGCTCAGTCCAATTCAATTATGCAAAACTAGAACCTGGCTATATAGGACATTTGGAGGTAAGATGGTAATGTTAAAGGAAACACGAAAAAATGGAAATGGGTTCATGGAATGACACAAGAAGCATATTAAAGACATATATACATGATAAGCTCAGTCAACAAGGTCACTAGGGGCTACTGTGATACATGGAAGGGAGACATAACATAGAGGAAGTCACATGGGGCACATAATGCAAACAAAGTCAAATGGGGACAACGTGAAGTGAAGAGACAAAATATTTCAAACAAACACACTCATTAAGAAATCACCCTGATACTGTTAAGAACGTAAATTGATAGACTTACTGTAATCAATCATGGGCCTGCGATACCAACACCTACAATGTGCATATCACCATCACTGTACAGTAGTAGTGTTTACAGACCACTACCAGAATAAGACTCTCCACATTAGATGGACTGATGGGACTTTCATACCCAGACATGAAAAATTTGTTATGGGTAAGAGAAGGTGCACATTCACCAATATAAAAATTAATTAATGAATCTGATTAATCTGTCATTCTATTCCTAACAAACAACTAGTTGACTAAAATCACTACATGGATTACAACACAAAAACTATACAGCAATGCTTAAGAAATAACTACATAATTGTTTCAACAAGATACTGTAATAGAACTCTACACTCTCTACTTTGTACACCTCAGATATATATATATATATATTCCGAAGGTAACAAAGACAATAATAACAAGTACAAGGTGTGCCTACAAAAAGTATTCTTACAACTTTGTGATAAACAAGATGACATTAACACATTGGTTGATGGTGTTTGTAAATCAACCTTAATCTGTTCCATCATTAATGAACCAACACAAATTAAGGTATTCATTTCCACACCCAACTCTTCCTGCTTATGAATATTTTTTGAAGCCACTCTACAGTACAGTACACTAATCACATAGTATACAGTATCTAACACTGATTTTGATTTTGAACTTTATCTTTTATACAAATTTAACAAAAAATATTAACTGGACCTACTCAATGTGAGTTACAGCAATAATACTTCAAAGATATTCACACAAAATACATTTCTTAAACAGTAATAGCAAAAGCAAAAAGCATAAGGTGGGTAAGTATAGTAAAAGAATGATAGTGAAGGAAATGAGAATATGAACAATACACCATAATAAAGTTGACATACCGGTAACATTCAAATGATCATCACCCTTAATACAGTACAGTAATATAAACACACAGACAAGTGCATGAATTCAAACACAAACACACACATATTCATCGTGTTACCGTATACTGCAGACTCTTAATATATTCTCAAATTGATGGCATGTTTTTGTTAGATGACTTATTGGTGGTGGTAGTAATTTGTCAACAAACAGAAGCTTGGAGATATATGAAAAATAATGATAAATATATACAGTACAGCAAGAGAATATGAAGGGAAGGTGCAATCACAGATAGGAAGGAGAAAAGAAAATTAGAATATACTTTAGCAAAAGTAACTTCCATAAAATTTGTACTATTTAAGATACCCAACTTGGAAACACAAAATATCATCCCATACAGTCATGCATTAATTACACCTTGAACTGAATAAACAGTACTGGAAGTCTCTAATTAGTATATAAAGGGTATCCACATTATGAACAGTCACTGACTTTCTTGTATGAAATATCCATTGAATTCTCACTCGCTTATAAAACAAAACACCTTAACAAATTAAATGTCTGGAGTAATGTAGACTTATAATACAGTGGTACAGATATAACATTCCTAAATAATTATCATGGTGGTGTATTGCTGTAACATTCCACAATACTTGTACCCTGTATTTTTTTTTTTTTTTTTTTTTCAAATAAAATATGCTTTTCACTTCCCTATTTTTGCTGTAAATTAAACTCGATAATAAAAATACATATACAGCAGAGAATAACAAAACCCTAAAGCTGCAATAATGCCCATTCATTATATGATAATACTGTAGATTAAGTGACTGTTGCCTACCTGTACATCCATCAATAAATGGATCATTAGGCATTAAGTCACTATGATCTGACATTATGAAGTCAATATGGCCTGACCATTTCTGTTTTACAAATTTTACAGCTCACTTCTTAACAAAATTGAACACTAATAACTTACTCCAATTTGTACCAAGAAACACTACCTCAGTTTTAACTGCGTATTTTATGGTACATTTTGGAGGAATTATTAGCCTTATAACTTGCCAACAATACTATGACAGTACTCCCTTCAGACAGCTTGTATGAGATGTAATCTGCACCTCAATCGGTAAGGCCTAATGTTGATTACTGAAAAATTGTTAACTCTCTTATGATCTTTGCCACCATTTAAGGTTCCATTGTTACTAACAAACAATATTGTGTTTTTAAGAACGAAAACTGTCCCAGTGAGTGTTATAAACTACTATATCTTCAATGCTATCGTCACAATCTTGATAATTTAAATAGCATAGTTTGATGAAGCCACCCATAGCAAAAATCATGCAACTAAGAAAAAATAAGGACTTTATGTTAACAGCACATATTTAATCTATGATTAGACCTACAATGGACACTAAGTATTACAGCTACTACAGTACAGTAATTACATGTACACACTGGGAGTAAATTTGTGTACAGTTGTATGGAAAATATATAAGTGAATCCTGAGACTCCCACTTTCAATATAACACAGGAGTGCTTGGAGACTAATCCTTCCCCAAGGCTGTGAAAGCTATTGATCACCTTCATTCATATCAATAAAAATTAACATTAAACAAATTCCTAGGACCAAATCTCTCACAATATCAAATAACTTGTAGCCAGTCTTAAAGTCCACCTTTGGTCAAAATTTCATACAAATCCACAAATCACATTTTTTGTAATCCTGTTAACAGACAGAAAAACAAACAAACAAACGTACAAACCAAACATGAAGCATATTGTAATAGCCTTGGTGGTAGTAATCTGTGTTAACATGTATAAGGAATAACTCAATACTGTAACTGCTTTCAATACAATAATGCAAAAAGCCTTCCATATACGGCACCTGATACGAGGATGGTAGGCTACAGAACAAGTATATGGATAATATGGATAAATAAAGAACTGTTTTCATAATACAGTACAGTAACTACAGGAAAGGGCAAACAAAAGCCTCCAACACAGTGAAGGAGTTTCTTGTATTTATATGATTTTCTGATATTCTTTCAAGCATCATAATCAGTTCTGCACTGTGAGTTCTATCTATTTCAAACAGAGAACGATGAAGGATGGTAAAAACCTTCATCTTGTGTACATTCATACCTCACTGTATGTGACTCTGTTAATTTTGTTATGGCTGGACTGATTTATTTTGTCTGAAAATCCTATGTTACCTATGTATCTCTCTACAGTAGACTAATGGAAACTGAAAGCAATACTGTACAACCTCTGGTTATCAAGAACCTCACTACAGTACAGTACTTTAGGTAGACAAATGCTCCCGCCTATAATATTAGTCTGAGAGTGTACATCAATCTCCTTAAAAATATACCTAACATACTATACATCTTTCCAGTATTTTTTTTTAACATCTATTCATAAGAGGATGGAAAATGTAACTCATCACATTCAATACTACAGACTTGTAAACATGATCAAATATGCATCATGCACGACTGGTCTATTTATTTATCTTGATGCAATTTTGAATACAGCAAACTCTCATGAAACCAGACTACACTAATTGGGGTGATATCTGGTCTGGATTAGCCGCAAGTCCTGCAAAGCAAGCATCTACACTTTGCCTTACTAATACAAACATATTCTGGTTAATAGGTAAACAGTCCAGGTGGCAGAGGAGTGTTGTTTGTGTGGCAATATTATCCAATGGCATTAATTATTGCCTCCTGTTAACCCCTTCAGTCATGTGACATACTTTAGTCACTTTACTCGGCTAATGCACGGCAACAGACGCTACCACCAATAAATGATAAATGTAGCCACCAGAGGTCACTGATACATGATTAACCATCCACTGCACACTGAGGGTTTTTATTAACTTGAATCTTCTTGGCCCAACTATGCTTGATGAGTATCCTTTTAATATCAGCAGACAGTACCGGTCATTCAAAAACTAAAGCATGACAATAGACAGAGAATATTTGAGAATCATCTGGGTGCCATTCCCACAGTCAGAAGTCAAATAAAATACTGTCGATAAGTATCTCTGGAGAGTAGGTGTCAAGAGGGAGAATTTGTTACAGGATATTTGTAAGACCATGGCAACTTCAAATTTTAAACTATTTACAAGAAGTGAAGTAAATTTAATAAAAATGGCATTCAGGACTTATAAAGGTCTGACAAATCCATGGAATAAGGTTAAGTCCAGTGGGGTCTTGCCATCTCTTCCTCTCATTTTAGATTGTTGATTATCACAGCACTCATACACTTCATAACCTCCTCTCAGCTTCAACTACTTTTTCTATCAAATATTGTACACAAGCTCTTAGTTTCTATGTCAGTAACAGGGGCAAGTCTGTTTGACAAATATCAACACCACCACCAAATATAATTATACAACTAATTTCCTTTAACACCAAGGAAACTCAAGTTCTCTGATATCTTACCTTGGTAAGCATAGGGTCTGCAATAGTTACATTCTTTCTACTCGGGGTCACATTATTAACTTGGTACAGTAGTATCTATTTTATTCACAATTGCTTAGATAACTTGACTCAAGTGGTTAACCCTACAAGCAATGAAATGATTACATAATACTGTACTGTACATGAAATTACTGAAATATATTACAGTATCTGTAAAACAGATACTTACTTTTTAGTCTGAAGTATCTGACTGTTCTGTGCTGAAGTGCAGCAATAATTCTTTTATGGTGTGTTTAATTTAACACAATATCAACATTATTACTGAGAGCAAAATACGTTTAGAAATCCAAGTAAGATCCAGTCTTTTGGAGAACTTACTTCACTGCTTTAAAGTAACAATACAGTAAAGATATGCATGAAAAAGTTTTATATACTGGACTGATCATATGTTAAACACGAGGTGGGAGAAGAATACTGTTTTCAATTTAAAATTTTCTTAAATACTATCTCATATATTTTAACAACACCCATATTTATAAATATATATTAATTTTCTGTGAATGTATATATTTTGAATATATATCTATATTGTAATATCATAAGTAACAATACAATTTAGTTAGTCTTAACAAGTGCTACAGCCTGATAAAATTCTAATATTATATTCTAACTAGCAAAGTTTTTTGTTTAATATCCCCACAAAAATAGTGACTGTAATATTAAAATATTATAAAGATATAATAAAGAAATACTCCAACAATTTACAACAGACCCTTACATATTAAGTTTGGACCATGTTTTTTTTCTCTCACTCTTCAATGGTTAAGGTATTTGAAGGCTTAACTCTAAATATCTAATGTACATAAAATATAACAGGATATTTTTTAAGGGGGACAAGTATTTATCAGTACTGTATATCAATTGAAATCAATTCCTCCACACTGCTAAAGAAAGAAAGAAGAAAGAAAAAGAAAGACCACAATTAATGTTGTATATTTCTTGGCATGGTTTGAAGGAATGAGGAACTTCCAGTCCAACTATATCACCTTATCCCCTCGAAGGACCAATTGGTCTTGTAATCAAAGTGGCACCTGTTGAAACTTTATTGCCAACATTTTTGTAATTTCTTGAGCACTCTTTCTCGAGATAATTATGCTGCAACCAAAATGGCATCATCTGGATTTTAATAAGAGGATCTTTGAGCAAGAATGATGAGCCTATGCAACTTGCAGGTTAAAAAAGCTTAATCAATTTTAAAGACAGAGCTGCTTCAGTGAAGATGAATTTGGATATACAGTACAGTAGTACTCCTAAATTACCATGTACAGTAACTACAGTAGTTGCTCAATATAGATACTGTTGTTGTTGTTGATGTTCTCCCGGGGCAGAATGGCCTCCTGCCCCACAGACCCCTGGTACACTCTGGTCGCAGTGAAAAAACAAATTAAAATAAAGGAAGGGCTGGCCCTATATGCCTGGGCTACCGAAGCACATCCCAAGGAAATGGGACCAGAGCTTACTGGACCAGGGAGTCTGGGGGCCTCCGACCGCCAGGGAGATTGGGGGGAAGGCTTTGATCCCACAGCCAGTGCTGTGGGCCCAAGTCCACGTTACCACAAGAGCTACAAGTGGGGCCGTACCTTCCATGAGACCAGCCCTGAAGGGACCATAAGGGGGAGGGAGTTTACACTGCTGCATGCAAAGGGAAATGCACCCCCGTGTGCTGGCGGTCCACACAGCAGTGAAAAAAAAAAAAAAAAAAAAAGGCCTCCGGTTGCAGTACACCTCACGTGGATTTTTAATCCATGTGGGCAGATCTCGTCAAATCCACTAGAAAGTGACCAGATCCTACAACAATCTTTATTCTAGCCCTGTGGGGTATAACTAATATTCACAGAGAATAAAGTCAGCCCCACTGGGCCCTATAGATACTGTATATTGCTTTAGTTAAGGAGGTTCATTAAATTTATCAAATCCTCCAATTTATGTCTTTCCCCCTGGAAATTACATAAAAAAAAAAAAAATACTTTCAAAAGGTTTTGCCCATATATATACTGTATATATATAAAGTTTGCTAAACTTCGAAGAGTACTGTAAGAAAACATGAATAGGAGTTGCAGGGGTTTGGGAGGGCTTTAAGAAATGAATATATAAAACAGAGTTTTAATATAAATGAGATAAAGAGTAAAGTTGTGGTCTTTAAGAGGAACGAAAGCACCAACAGAAGGTGAGGATGAATGACCAGATGAAAAATATAGGCTCCTTAATCAAACCATCTGAAGATGTAGTAGCAAAAATCTTCAACAAAATGCTCTACCTCATAAGATGATATTCCTTATCCAAATTAAATTGAGTGGTCATAAGCCTTTTCACTTCAGTAGGTAAATGTTTTGTATTTATTTTATTCACATAGTGAGTAATAACATTTGTTTATGAAAATTTGTCATTCTTAAAAATGAAAGGGTCTGCCAGTATTAATATATTAATAGTTATCAAGACTTCAGTGTAAGATGATGAAATCTTTAAAAATCTAACTATTCAATAATATCAATATACAGAATATTTTTAATCAATGATCCATTTGGCATTTTGAGGACTGTTTGAATATCTGTATGACTTTATACTCCTACATTTCAAACAGTTAATTCAATACAAACAGTCTGTAATCTAGTTTTGTGCCATAATTATGATTCTTTATAGTTATCTAATGTGCCACTTCGTCCCTTATTTCCAAAATCACAAAATATTTGTATAATGAGGAATACACCCTTATAAAAATATAAATTCAAAATTTCATGATAATATTTGCGCATTTCCATAAATATATGTTACAATCTGTTAACAATCTGAAATATAATTTTTACTAATCTACAAATTTTTAATGATACTTTTTATAGTGTACTTTAAGGATTATTTTGGGGATCAGCATTTATCAAATTTGGCCAAGTTAACAGCCAACCCAAATACAGTTGCCCGAGAAAAGACTGCAACCAAATTTGCTTGTGTGTGGCAATATCTGGCAGCTGCTCCAAAGTAAACATTCGTATTTTATCAATGGATCACTCAGAACCTATAACCGTTGTAAGGATGAATGTAATTAGCTGAAGCCAATAACATCTATCCATACAAAAGGTTGTAGGTTCTGAGTGATCCATTGATAAAATACGAGTGTTTACTTTGGAGCAGCTGCCAGATATTGTCACACACCATCAAATTTGGTTGCAGTCTTTTCTTGGGCAACTGTACATAACTACAGTACAACTCTCAAACTATCAGTCACACACCATCCCCTACGGCTGGCAGTGTTAAACTCAATCACTCATGAGGAAAACCTTACACTGTGTCATTGTATGCATGTTATTGTTCTTAATACTGTACAGTATTGTCATTATGGGTTCTCAGAAATCAGCAACCCTAAGCAGTAACAGAAGGATATGCCTTTAAGTGAGAAACTGAAACCGTTTGACAAATATAAGAAGCCACATTGTTAGTTGGCCAGTGTTGGTCATCTCTTTCAAATTACAGAGAGTACCATTCACTCAATTAAAAAAAAAAATGAAAAGGCAATCCATAATGCATTGTGTGTCAGTGGCCAAGATGGTGCTAAGGCTCTTCAATCACTACCAGATATTTATAATTACCTCTGGTTCAGCATATATATAGTTTTTTCCATGGCATTACAGCTAGGGACAACTCCATAAGAATTAAGGGTAGTCAACTTTCCCCTCCCATAATAAACACAGGGATACTGAGCACCAAGCCATTTTATGAGTGACAGAAAGAGAATGATGATTCATGCTAGTGGTTCAATACTTACTGGTTTCATTACATTCTTTTACATTTGGACTTTAGACATAGGTTTCATACCTGTATCAATGTCAAGCCATCACCAACACAAACACACACACATTACAACTTGATAAGTGGTATCCAATAACCAATGAGAAAGACACAAGGGAATAACCCCAATATTGCAACTGAAATGGGATCAGGTAGAGTGTTATATAATGCTTTGTGCCTTTACATAGTGAATTCACACAATTGACCACCGAGTTAAAAGCTCAGTTCTCTAATTATTTGGCCATTACCATAACTACCATATGTAGACAGCCCCAGCTGTACTATTTTCACTTTCAGTTAGAGAATATTGCATGGAATACCTTTACCATAACACCTACAGCATCTTAGTTTGTTGTTTTTATACTGTAGAAACACTACTGAAACAGACGGACCTTGGTGCTGTATTAAAAAAGTTATAGGCAAGGCAATCATGATGAACAATGCAAATATTTCATTGACAATATATGGAGCAATTACAAGTCCTTTTTACCACCTTATCCATGAATTTTCTTGCATATGCATTTTTGTCCCAGTTCTGCCTGTGTTGGTCCTTCTAACACAGCTTGTCCCTACAACACACAACCACCTTACAATAGTTTGTTTCCAAGGAAGCATGGTAGTGAGTTGTATGTCCACCCATTATTGCATATGAGTTGCAGGAGATGACATTGCATTCAATTTACTGTACTGAAAATGCTTGAGCATCACTGGCCATATCATAGAAGCTCATCTGCAATGGGGAAGGATATCAGGATCAATATCACTGCCATGTAGACATGTTATTTACACTCAAAGGTCTGTCATTCATTACTCAGAATTTGAAGAATTCCCACTGACAAATATTAAACAAATTTTAAATGCAAATAAAGTAAATATGAAACACACTAGGTGGCACAAAATATAATACTGTATATAAAAAATGAGGATCAACCAACCCATTGGTAAAACATTTGTACGAACTGGAAGAAAGTAATCCATTAAATATACATACTATAGTAAGTTGTCTTATTCTCAGAGCAGAATTAAGTTTATCAATCCTTTAACATTCACAATGACATAACAAAGAAATAAGAAAGCTTTAAACTACTGTAATTACTATAATTACTGTAAACTACAGTAATAAATGTGAATGGATGATGAGGTAGAGTAGGAGGCCTGTAGGTACATTGAAGAAGGTGACAAGGAACAAAAGGTTAATATGGATATAAAAGGAGATGAGGTCACTGCATGATGAATGATAGGTTGGTTTGGTGAGAAAACTGAAATAAATTTAGAGTGAATCTGAAAATGTGTATATACAGTAGTTGTGTGCAGTCTTACCCTGTGGATGGTTCAGCTGGTGATGGTGAGGTGTGTTGTACATTTCCCTCACTGCTGTAGTTCCATTCCTACTGGCCACATCTTTGTCCACAAGTCCCTTAAACCCGTGTGGCAGTTGAATATACAAGTTCTGTTCTGATGCTTGACCCTGGCCTTCACAACTGCCACCATTCCCTAAAAGTTGCAAATTTGGGTGAGCAGCAGAGAAAGATTACAGATTCCAGCCACAGACAGTGCATAACTAAAGAAAATTTAGGGATATATCAACTGTATCAACACTTTCTAGTACAATATCCAGATCAATAACACCTAAACATTAGTTATCATCTCTTTGAGTGAGAGATGTTAGGTCAGGGTTAATGGGCCACCATGACTCTTTCTTGAGGATTGTGTTGGTCAGTAGATACTCATAGTCAAAAGTCCTGTTGCCTCTCCTGTTGGATGGTAAACTTAGAGATTCATACAGTCGTATATGAGATGTACAGTACTGTTGTCACCTTTGTGCTTCAACACTAAGGTTAATGGACTTATAATGGATAGTTGTCGATTAAAGAGAGGGAAGCTGACAGGACTTTTGACCATGACTTAACAGTAAGTAATACTGCTAAATGTTGAGTACCTTTCACTTGTGCTTTACCACAAATTAAATATCTGATTAAAAAACTTCTGAACAAAATCAAGTTACTTAGGGTACCAGTACTATAGTGGTATCACTTGTTATGTTACCTGTAACTTCTAAGGGAAGAAACTGGGTTGATGAGTGGTATGAACTTGTAGGTTCTGCTTGTGGATGAGGCTGTCCAAGGTGTGGCATTTGTCTCATTGGGGAAGGATGCAAGAGGTTCTGATCAAAGCCTTCTATTGGGTTCATAATATAATCTGGTTCCAATCTGGACTGTAGATCATTTTCACCTGATTTCTGTTGCAGTTGTGTGTTTTGTTGGCAATGGAGTTGTAGATTTTCTAGTCTGGTCGGGTCTGCTGCATATTGGCCCACTGGATATTCCACTGAATTTCCCAATGAATTTCCTCCTAAGTGGTTCATTTTGCCAAGACTATTGTTATAAGTTTGATAGTTTTGTTCATTACTAATACCATTATTGCTGCTAATTTGATAGCCATTCAAAGTACCAGAAGTCTTGGAATTTTCATTCCACTGACAACCGTTTGGATAGTTTAATACATTCGTTTTGCCCTCAATAAAGTTAGGCGGTAACATCTGGGAGTAACTGACAGGAATTACTGCGTTATTGTTACTACTATTACTGCCACCATTATTACTTCCTACCATATTTGTAAAGTCTATATCCATTGAAAAATTATTATCCCTTGTGTTATGGTTCCTACTCTGTTCATCATTGCTTATGTTTGATCTCCCTTTCACAGTTTGGTTGCTATGATTTTGAGAGGCATGATGATTAGGACTTAGTTTCATGTGATTATGAGTCTCAGGGGATAAAACATCAACAGATGACACACTCTGAATGTAAGGTGATGAAGGCATGGGGGACTTGTCTGTATTCTGGATGTAAGGTGAAGGCATGGGGGACTTGTCTGTATTCTGGATGTAAGGTGAAGGCATGGGGGACTTGTCTGTATTCTGGATGTAAGGTGAAGGCATGGGGGACTTGTCTGTATTCTGGATGTAAGGTGAAGGCATGGGGGACTTGTCTGTATTCTGGATGTAAGGTGAAGGCATGGGGGACTTGTCTGTATTCTGGATGTAAGGTGAAGGCATGGGGGACTTGTCTGTATTCTGGATGTAAGGTGAAGGTATGGGGGACTTGTCTGTATTCTGGATGTAAGGTGAAGGTATGGGGGACTTGTCTGTATTCTGGATGTAAGGTGATGAAGGCATGGGGGACTTGTCTGTATTCTGGATGTAAGGTGATGAAGGCATGGGGGACTTGTCTATGCTTTGAATGTATGGTGATGACGGCATGGGAGACCTTTCTATACTAAAGATGGTCTCATGACTCATTGGGGAGGCAATACCACTGTCACAGCTTGGTGATGGAGAACTTATCCTGCGTTTGTTTTGAGGGTAACTTTCAGACCCACAATTTTCAGCTGTATATTTCTGAGATGTATAGGGGACAGGATTAAATTGCTGCTGTTGGTGCTGTCCAACAGATGTTGGTGGTGGGTGGAATTCACTATTATCACTGTTTTTTGGCATTGTAACTAAAGGACACATTTGGGTTGAAGTATTGGAGGTGTACTGTTGTTGTTGTTGGTTGGTACATGTTTGATATGATGATTCCTGGTCATAGTTGAGCTTTTTGGGTAACACACTAGGAAATTCATCAACTGATATCCGTTTGCTGGGAACTCCACACCACTTGTCCTTTTCCAGTACTTTGTGTTGTTCTTCCAGCGATACCTTCTGAGTCACAGAACTCGGGTTTTCATAGTTACACAATCTCTTTGGTTTGCTTTGGAACGGATTAATGTCTTTGTGTCCTTCGGTGTGATTCAGAGTCACTTCCTGCAGCACTCTGGAACTACAATCATCCTGGCTACTAACACTTGATTTACTAAAACTGTTTATAGTGGTTTGTTTTCCCTTATCACCATCATCAATATCTTCAAGTGTATCAAACAATTTCTTCACTGCTGTTGGGTTCATCAGAGCCTTCAGGGCAGTCAGCAGCTCTGGAGGTAACTGGAGAAGGGCAAATGCACAATTAATGAAAAAGTACAGAAAGAAGAAAAACAAAATATTTTGTTACCATTTTTTGACATCACATAACCACTGACAGGATTGAGACCTATACCAACAGTTTGATTATTGATATAGTGCTATATTGTACAGTACATGGTTCAGAGCTCTTATCCCTTATGGCAGCAAATTGTTTTAAGGCATTTGATATGAAATCCTGACAAGCTTGTCTACAAGTGTTAGTGATTAACCAGTTTTACTCTCTGCCATACATAATTTGCCTTAAAATAATTTGCTGCCACAAGGGATAAGAGCTCTGAACCATATACAGAATAGACAACTGGGCATGATACATATTAATTATGAGTAAACAAAATGAAACACAGAGACAGTATTGTTCAAGCTTATATTATGATAAATGTGACATTTGTAGCATTTTAGTAGACTGCAATATTATTATCATAAGGGATATGAAAGGCATAGTTTTTCCTCAGTACATCTAAGGTGTAGGGAAGCAGCGTTCCCATTGCCCACCATTTTTGCAATGGTGCAATCAGCCTTGTATCCCCTACAATACAGGGAAAAGAGGGAGTGAAGGTTGGAGACCCCACTCTCTAACAATGATCCTACTAAAGGCTCAAATAGCCTCAGAACTGGACCCCTTGCCTGTCTGGGGTCCTACACTGGTGCTAGAGTCTCCCTATCCCTTGAAAAAGGAAAATGGGGTATTGATGATGATGATGACAAAATCTAAATGGGACTCCTTCAAACACAATACTCACTGATGATGATATATTTATGAGGTAATCGTCACATTCCTGTGAACTCACAACGGGAAGAAGTTTTCGACGCTGGTTTTTTATTTCATCCTTTGCTTCCTCAATACTGGTGGGAAGAATGAAAAGGTTTACAAACAATTAACTAATTCTCAAATTCAGTGACTTAATGTAAAACAAGAAAATTTGTATAACCAACAGTTACCTTGAGTATACAATAATGTTTCTGATTTACTAAAGCTGATTATTGAGTAACAAAAATATATGATGAACATAGTTTGTTCAGAGGTGATAGTACTGTATAAATATAGAAGGTACTGTATTTCAAACCAGAAGGACAACCAAGCCAAAACCTTGTTGTGACCTAGTTTATATCTATCTTCACCTTAGGACAGTATTGATGCAGACAAATGACTCTACTTGACCAGTCTGTTTGTTGACTTCCAGGTAACCTCGGGAGCGTAGGTTGACGTGGTTGCCGTCCCTACATTTCAGTCGGTATGAGACTACACCCTGACCCTGAGTGCTGGAGAACACTGCAGATTCAACATAGGTGGGAGGAGAAACAGGAAGTCACTCAGTAATCTTGTAGTATGAACATGTACCAAAGAAAAATACATTGTACTGTACTTGATTCTGGAAGTAAATAAAAATGTAAAAAACTAAGGACAACTCAAAACAGTTGTACCTTGGCTGACACGTAACTACAGTATGTGGCTACTTTGCAAACTCAATCATTTCAATTTCCCTTCCTATTCTATTTTTCTCTATCTCCAATAAACTGTGTATGGCAGAGTGGGAGAGAGTGAACACTGATGATGAAGGATTGACACAATAAATATTATATCAGAGAGAGGGTGGGAGATATAAGGAAAGTGGACTGAGAAAGCAGTATCCTCAACAAGAGGGAATCTGAAAACTTCTAATATGGCATCCTGTTAGACAATTCCCAGAAAAACAAAGCATAAGCATTATTCACTCTTCTTGTATGGCACAGTATTAGAGAATTAATTCCCCAAATATGACAAAGCCTCAGCAGTACTGACTGGGTGATGAGTTGACTTACTGAGTCTCTGAGCCATGACGGACCAGACCATGTCATCTGGATGCATGTAAGTAAAGGCTGAGGTTCCCATCACCTCAGTGGGCATCATTCCCGTCACAAATGATATTCTGGAAGAATAAATCATTCTTTATGATCTACAGGCTCCATATAAAGTAAAGGTAATGTGCAGTGTAACTTGTCAGAAAATATAATATACTGTACAGGGTAAATAAATTATGTACTGTACTGTACTCATAACCTTACAGTATTATACCAAACAAAGGGCATGAGTCTACTACCCATTGAGTTAAAATATGAAAAATTACCAGTAATATATAGCAGTCACATAATTGTGTAAATTCAATTAAAGGTTAGAGGTTTACCCTACATGCAAGTAAAGTCTAGGGCAAGGAGAAGCTGATGTCTATTATAATACAATAGCTTCATATAGCATATAACTTGAATCAGAGCACTGTACTCGTACTTCTATTATTGAATACAGCTTTTCTTGTAAAGTGAACTCACCTATGGTCAGTGTATAGAATCTTGCCATTCATACTGTGACGGGTGATATACTCATCCTGCGTTGATTCGACCAGTGAGAGTTCTGTGATGGGTCTGTCCTTGACCACACGTACAAAGCTTACTAACATGTGCGTCCCCACCCGCTGTCTGGCAGCTGCACTTCTCAAAGACCAACTGTTCTCTTCTTCATCAGAGTTGCAGTCATCAGAGTCATGGTCTGTTATGTATAAAGGGTATTAATTCTATTAAGGTCATGAAAAGAAGTGAAAGGCAAGTTAGTTGTCCATCTCAGGTATAATATGGCAAAATTTACTTAGGTATTGTCCTTTCACTGCATATACCAACCTTGTAACCACAACAAAATAATCATTATTTAAATAAAATTGCAAACAGTTTATAATGATCTCCAACCTAAGTTTAGACGGTTGGTGCTGTACTAATCACTGTGTTATTGTGTATAAAACACATACTGGAAATAGCAATGAAATAACACAACATATAAAAAGAAGACAGATCCTACCACTTGAAGGAACAGGTGATGAAATTGTTTGTAGTGCCCCTGTTGTCCCTCCCACAGTAGTTGCAGTGGATGGTATGGGCCGCAGCTGACCAACAATGTGGATTATTTCATATCGACCAGGGTCATTCCTTGACAAAGTCTTCTCCATCATTCGACAGAAAAAGGATCTCCGAGTGTTTTCTGACAAAGTAGCGGTAAACAGTTTCATTCCAAGAAACAAGAAGTTTACACACATATTGAAAATACCATAATATATACTCATGATTTCAGTTCCCAAGTGTATTCTGTATTCTTACACTGTATTCTAAATTATTACTGTTCAGTAATCTCAGTCAGGGAAATTATTTAAATATCCAAATCTTAAGTGACAAGTCTGAGAGTGATAATTGTATAAAAATTGTACAGTATTCAGGGTAGAGTACAACTGTTGCTTCATGAGGATGATAAACTACTGTATAATAATTGACTTGATGCTCAGAGTAATACAAAACACCTCTATGGAAGGTGAAGAGAAAGTGAAATAATAATGTAATAATGCACAGAGACAACAATTAATTTTTTTTTTACCAAGATCTTAATGTCATCATCAACTTACCCCTGGGAATGAGCTGCTGTTGGAATATTTCATGATCGTCAGGATGAATTACATTGTACAAGCTGTGGCCAAGGAGGTCCACCTGAGAAACACACACTCAGGTTATCCATAATTATATATATAACAGATAAAGGAATAATTAATAGGTTCTTACTGTATTAATACTATCTATCTATAGCTCTGAAGCCTCGTTCCCTCCATTCAATGTCATCTTTGCCCCTAGGCCATCCACTTTGGCCTTCATCCTCTCTTACATCCATCCACATATATATTGAACAGCCATGGTGAGAGGACACACCCCTGTCTCAATCCTACACTAATATTAAACTCTCACTTAGGTCACCCTCCGCCCGCATACACATGCTTTTGCCTCTGCATAAACCCAGGGCCTTTCCCATCTTCATCTTTCCTAACCTCTTCCCTTCCTAACTCTCCCTGTACACCCTGTCGTCTACCACCTGCCTCCATCCCCATGCATGTCACCACCGCCCCCGTCCCTTCATTCATTAAACGATCAAAATGCCTCTTCCACACTTCTTTCACTTTCACTCACAGTGACTCCATCCTCTCTCTTTATTCTCTCACTACCAGACTTTCCTTTTCCTCTTAATATTAATACTATAATTTTCATTTATCAAAAATACCTGTCCTACTAAATATGATTGTCTATATATATAGGGTTGCACTTAACAGTACAGTTAGTTCTGTTCTACCAACTCTTCATCAGACAATCATAATGAGCTTGTGTTTACCTTCCCATCTATTTATTACAAGACACTCTAAACCTCAAGGAATTGGCAAGTACAGTATATTCCTCCCATCACCCTATATTTGTCCTGTATCAATTGAAACCCCTCCCCCCTTACCTCTACGTTCTCACACATAATATTGTAAACACATATTGGCCCTATCCATCCATTTCCTTCTTGACCTGCTCTAAATACTGTACGTAGAATGAATGGAGAGTGCGAGGGTTACGAAATTTTTTTATGAAAGCGATGAGGAAGAAATGAGAAGTCTTACAGAGAGAGAGAGAGAGAGAGAGGCCATACCTTTATTGAGTATGAACGGTATGCTAAAAAATGGCTAAAATTATAATGATTCTGAGTAACTGTAGAAAAAAGTTGATCTGACTATCCAAACTTACCTGAGAATGACCAAAGAACTGATCGACAGCTTCAGTGATGTAGACCACTTTGCCAGTTGATGTTACAACCAGCAGGAAACCACCTACAGCCTGGATTGGTGAGAAATCCATATGAAGCTACTTGCAAAAATTATAAGTTGCATCACTCGCTACCATAATTTAGATGCTGTGATGATATTAAAGCAAGAAAAAAAAAATGTTTTACAGTTATAATAATACACCAGCCAAATAAAAATCACTGTACCTCCAGAAAGATATTGTGAATACTTGGGAAACTTATATATTTTTTACTTCATATCTGGGTAGGCTACCAGTTTGATGTGACCTGTGTGTCCCAAGAAACCAGTGAGAGATAAGAGTAATAAGCTCGTAGTGGTTCCAACCTGACATCTTTAGAACAGGAATATAACGTACTAGTTTTTACTCCTTTACAACGAGCTGGGGAAAGACTTACAAGGCTATAACAGGTCTGATTGAGTCCTGCTGAGAATTATAATATACCAGAGCAGTATTTGGATATACAGTGTCATGTAGCTAAAGTTAGTTCAGCTTTGGACTTGTTATATACTGATGAAACACCAAGTAAAACCACTATTGACAAATTAAATATAACCTATATTAATTAAGACATGTTAAAATTCTGGTAGTATAATGCTACCTATGCTGAATTAAGGTGGTAATAATACACTTTTAATACATTAGAGCACCTTGATTCCTCCAAAGTATGCCAGGAAACAGGACCAGATGAACAATAATAATGGTGGCCTGTTGCTTGGAATAGTTTGGAGGAATCACTTGCTCCAAATTTACCACCAACATTGTACTGTACTACCCCCTTAACCAACCAAACATTTTCACAGTCAAATATTATAGCAGCCTCAGTGAACTTTACACCTGTTTGTACTCTACTCTCTGACTTGTGAAGGTCAACATGGCAGACGTCAGAAGCAGCATAATGTCATGGTAAAAAAAATCTCATGGAATAATGTAATGTGTTGCGGGCCATTCATCCATTCTGTGAGAGGACATAATTGAATCTCCAAAGAGAGTAACACAAGTGAACCACATAGAAAATGACTAATGTGGAAACTTTTTATATATTCACCAAACTACATTACATTTATTAACCTGCTGGAAGTTTGGACCGTATGCAAAAACGCTGATGGTATTGACGATGGTGTGGTACTAGTACGATGACTCCATTAACACAGTACGTACAGAGCCATCATATAAGTACAGTACCACGCGATTATCACCACCATCAATGTTCTTTCATCTGCCCCTTTGTACTGTCAAGGTTACCGAGTATTTTATTACCTCTGCCAGGCTACTCGTGATGTTTCCATTGAGAACTTTGCCAAGATTCGAGCAATTTCCACCACCATCCTCGTCCTCACTCAAGACTACGGGGGAAAATAGTTCATTCATTAGTTGGAAGAAGAGGAAATGATTTAGCAGTGTAATTACCTGAATAATTATAGACTCCTATATAATATTCAAACACAGACACTTTAATTAAACTATAATACAATGTACCCACCCACACTCACCCACCAACCCCTACAATACCCCCCCTCCCCACACACACACACACATACAGCACATACACAACCATCCACCTACTCGGACAACAATTACAACAGCAACAGCATCCTTTCACCCCTCCACCCACAACCACACACACACAATAACAATAACAGCATCTACTCACCCCTCCACACACTGTCACACACACACAATAACAATAACAGCATCTTCTCACCCCTCCACACATTGTCACACACGCCTACAATACCCACTGTTATGCATGCGTATATAGTTGGCTGCCAGTCTGAGAACGCTCGTCTTGTCAATACGTTTGGTGCTTCCTGAGCCGAGGGGTACAATACCGGCCAGTTCGTTCACGTAGTTGTTCAGTTTGTCTCGTCTCATCTTCTCAGCCATGTTTCTCATCTCCCGGGACGAGCTGCGTGGGGAAGGAAGAAAAGGAAATGTTTAATACAGTTACAAATGACAGAGCAAATCTTATGGCATTAGTCTCATTGTATATTTATTATATTTAGACATACATAATTCTCTCTCTCTCTCTCTCTCTCTCTCTCTCTCTCTCTCTCTCTCTCTCTCTCTCTCTCTCTCTCTCTCTCTCTCTCTCTCTCTCTCTCTCTCTCTCTCTCATATACTGTGGGAGTTTGTTTCGCGGTACAGTTTGGAGGAATCAACGGCCTCGAAGTAAATTGCCGACCAAATCACATCAGGTCCGCTATACAAGACGGATGTTTTTGAAGAGGCACAGTGTGAGCCTGTAATCTCCTCCCTCACACACTCATCATAACTTGTTTATTGAGGTAAGACATGGCCGGGGGTAAAGGTCACTTGACTCTCTCTTTTATAGATATATATACAAAATTACCGGTTAGAGATAACATAAATTACTGGGTGGTAGGGGTTTAATGAAAGCCACTGATGCCACCTATGTATATGTATAATAAATGAGAGGGAGATTTTAAAAGGAGAGATTCTCTTGTTGGTAAATTGCAAGGCTACTTGATTCCTCCTAACTATACCAGAAAACAGACGCCCTCAGTGATACTAATAGGGGATCTGTTTCGTGGCATAGTTAGAAGGAATCAGAAGCCACCAATTCTCATACACAATCACAGGGTCCTTAAGATAAACACTGGGAAGTAAGCACAGGTGAGAAAGATGTTATACAATAGTGAAGTCTTTTAATAAATACTGCAGTGGTTTATCAACGAAAAGGATACACAAAAAGGCCCCGTATGCAAGAATAATTATCCGTGGTGATTCCTCCATAGCATGCCAATAAATAGGACCAAATTAACCAAAAATAATGGTGGGCTGTTGCTTGGAATAGTTTGGAGGAATCAGTAACTCCAGATTTACCAGCACTGCACTACCCCCTTACTTAATTAACAACCACTATATGGTAAAACTGAAAACTATTCGTGTTTCTGGATAGTCACGCTATTATTCATGTCAATTTTCATTCACCCCCTGCGCAGTTGGTATTAATAAAATGTGTTGTATATTCACTAGTTGGGTGGTTAAGTTATTAAACAATTTCACTCTCCAATTAAGTAGTTAAGGCATCAAGAAAAATTCCATTCACCAGTTGCTTGGTCGAGTCATGAAGTTTTTTTTTTCCTCTCTCTCACCAAGCCGGTATATAGTTGGATCATTAAGAGGCTTGCATTAGTCAATTATCTTTCTCAAATACGGGTTGCCACTCGCTGAGATAAAATAAGACGTCTGTATAAAGCATGAGGGGACGTTACCGTTTATTTTTTCATCTTTTTCTGAGGTACACACGGGCAGTTGTCATGTGTCTTGAGGAAGGATTTTCGACCTTGGACAAGAGTGGCTTGGCATACTAGTTTCCCGAAGGTGTATGTATATAAGCTAATGATATGAAGAAGGTTGAGGAGGAGGAAGAGGAGGAGGAGAAGAGGAGTGTTTGAAGGGAGGAAAGGCACGGAATGAGGAATGAAGATGAGCGTGTGGAAAGCGGAGATGAAAAAGGATGAGTGGTGTCAAGGGGGGGTGGGGAGGAGGCGGGAAAAGAAGAATGGGCAATAAAGAGTGCTTGGAGGAAATAGAGAAGGATAGTTCTATGGGAGAGAAAGGAGGAAGAGTGAGAATGTTTGGTTGGATGTGAGAGAATGGAGAGAGTTTGAGAGGAGGAGGAGGGAAGGAGAAGTGCTACAGCCTATGTGTGAAGAGAGTGAGGGGAAGAGACAGACGAGTGTGCTTGAAAAGAGATATGGATGGAAGGGGGTGAGAGGAGGAAGAAAGTGCTCAACAGGAAGAACAAAAAATAAAAAGGTGGAAAGGAGAGTTTTAACTGAATGAAAAATGACGAGAATGGAAAGGGTAGGAGATGCGACAAGGGAAGCTAGTGTAAAGAGAGAGAGAGAGAGAGAGAGAGAGAGAGAGAGAGAGAGAGAGAGAGAGAGAGAGAGAGAGAGAGAGAGACTGGTGTGGAAGAAAGGAAGAAAAAGGGAGGGAGGGAGGGAAAGGAGAGAAAGAAAAGCGGATGGATGGACGGATGGACGAAGGGATGGACGGACGGACGGACGGATAGATGGATGACAGGGGGGATGAGAGGAGAGGTGGACGTGGCAGGCAGGACAAACATTAAGTGGGGTCTGGCTGTGGTATGGATGATGAGGCTGATTGTGTGGGGTGAATATGCCATGATTCCTCCCACACCGGGGGTCTCACCTGGATAGGAATAGACCAACCAGCCAGCCTGCCTGCCTGCCTGCCTGCCTGCCTGCCATTACACCAGGCCAGAGACAGACGGAAGGTGGTGGGGGAGGATGACAGGTAGAGGAAAAGCAGGGTGGCAAAATAGGTAGAGAAGGAAGGAGGCAAGGTAGGAAAGAGGCAGGCCAGAGGCAGACGGAAGGTGGTGGGGGTGAAGGTAGAGGAAGAGCAGGGGGGTGGCAGAGTAGGTATAGAAGGAAGGTGGCAAGGTAGGAAAGAGGCAGGCAGGCAGGCAGGCAGGCCGGAAGAGAGTATAAGCATAATGGTCAGGGTAGCGTATAGGTGGGGACGGATTGTGGTAAGGGAGGTTTTGGTGGAAAAGTAAAGGGGAGAAAAAAAGAGGGAAGCAGAGTAGGAAATGGGTTTGCAGAGTTAGAAAAAAGGCACATTGACAGAGCAGACAGAGAAAGGAAGAAAGATAGACGAAGAAAGAGAAGGAAAACGGCCGAATTATTCCTCTTGTAAGTTATTTATTCTCCACACAGTACAAATAAACAGGAGACGAGTGGGTGGCCCTCTCGTCCTTCTGTCAATGTCCCTCTTACAAAGTTCTCAGAGGTCTTTTTATTATGAATGCCATCTCAGACTATACTGTAAACAAGTCGAGGAAATGTGTCAGACTCTTTATCCACGCAGTTATTATACACACGACCACACACTGTTGAAATTGTTGCGTGTGTGTGTGTGTGTGTGTGTGTGGCATACAATGAAAGTCTAAAGTCGTGAAGGAGAAGTGAGGAGAGAGGAAAGGTTAGGTTGGGGGAGGAAGGGGGTGGGAGAGAGAAGAAAAGGGGGGGAGAGAAAGGAGAAAGAGAAAGGAGAAAGAGGGGAAGAGAGGGTGTTTACATGGAAAGGAAGAACGAACACACACACACACACACACACACACACACACACACACACACACACACACACAGTGAGAGAGAGAGAGAGAGAGAGAGAGAGAGAGAGAGAGAGAGAGAGAGAGAGAGAGAGAGAGAGAGAGATGAGAGAGAGAGAAGAGAGAGAGAGAAGAGAGAGAGAGAGAGAGAGAGAGAGATGAGAGAGAGAGGAGAGAGAGATGAGAGACGAGAGAGAGAGAGAGAGAGAGAGAGAGAGAGGGGGGGGGGCGGGTAAGGGGGAAGTTATAATAGGAGATGATTGGAAGAGAGAGACTAGAAGTTGTAAATAATGAATTCATAGATTAGATGAAATTAATTGTCTCATCCACCTCACTACAGCTACCACTACCACTACTACCATTACCACCACCACCACTCCACCCGGCACCACCACTACCCACCTTCCCCCCACCTACACCACCACTACCCACCTCTCCTCCTCACTCAGGCACCTCCCCCTCACTCAGCACCACCACTACCCATGCACCTCCCCCACCTACACACCACACACTACCACCTCCCCTCACTCCACACACCACTACACCACCTTCCCCCCACCTACAACCACCACTACCCACCTCCCCGTCACTCCACACCACCACTACCCACCTTCCCCCCACCTAGCACCACCACTACCCACCTCCTCCTCACGTCAGCACCACCACTACCCATGCACCTCCCCCTCACTCAGCACCACCACTACCCATGCACCTCCCCCTCACTCAGCACCACCACTACCCATGCACCTCCCCCCCCACCTACACCACCACTACCCACCTCCCCCTCACTCAGCCACCACCACTACCCATGCACCTCCCCCCCACCTACACCACCACTACCCCACCTCCCCCTCACTCCGCACCACCACTACCCACCTCCCCCCACCTACACCACCACTACCCCACCTCCCCCTCACATCAGCACCACCACTAACCATGCACCCTCCCCCCACCTACACCACCACTACCCATGCACCTCCCCCCCACCTACACCACCACTTACCCACTCCCCCTCACTCCGCACCACCACTACCCACCTCCCCTCACTCAGCACCACCACTATCCACACTCCCCCACCTACACCACCACTACCCATGCACCTCCCCCACCTACACCACCACTACCCACCTCCTCCTCACTCAGCACCACCACTATCCACCTTCACCACCGCCACTACCCCACAATCACCTCCCTCCTCTCTCCACCCCCCCACCCCCCCTAAAACCCTCCCCACCCCCCACCCCCTTCCCTTGGACCAGAGTCACTCCTCCTGGCACACAGAGACTGGTTGCACAAATTACAATCATACAAGGAAGTGAACAATCTCATGCTATCATCACAGACAAGTGCTAACTTTAAGAAATTCCAAATATCAATGTCATGCAACTGGGGCGTGGGGGAAATTGTTCATACGCCGTTCTTACACTGAGGAGTAGTGCTATTTTTCCTCCACCCCGACACCTGTGATGCTTCAGAGTAAGAGTGGCATAAGAGTAATATAAGAGCGACTTTTACTATGCTGCTTGGTACGCCACTTTTTGTTCGGCAGGTTACACACACTCAGGGTCACTGCTGGCAACATGATAATGACTATATTTACATACAGTACATATATACACTATGTATACTGGTATAGAGCCTATATCATCACTGTGTGTGTGTGTGTGTCCTTTTCTTATA
>JAWQEG010001213.1:0-2500 GCA_033782935.1 Petrolisthes cinctipes
AGTGTGCTTCTTTACATAGACATGCTTTGGAGATTTCAGTCTTATTAACATTTATCCTCCCTTTCCTCCTCTTAATCATCATCATCCAGTCGTATCTATTTTTCTCCTCGTTTTCCTCTTCCTCCTCCTTCTCCTTATCACTTTTTCTTTTACGTAATGCAGTAATTAAAGGCTAAAGTCGTATCTATCTATCTCTCTCCTCCTCCTCTTCATAATCATTACTTTTTTAATCTGTATAACACAATCTTTGCTGGGGTTAATTTTTCAGACTCGTAAAATTCGTGTTGTGTGAATCTGTGAATGTTTCTATATAGAGTGGAGGTGTGTGTTGTCAGCTCCTCCAGGTGATGAAATAAACACAGCCAACCAACCCAGGAAGCACCACCATAGCAAGATATATAAAAGAGAGAGAGAGAGAGAGAGAGAGAGAGAGAGAGAGAGAGAGAGAGAGAGAGAGAGAGAGGTGGAGTAACTTGTGCTTTTGACTGTAATGACGCTCTCTCTCTCTCTCTCTCTCTCTCTCTCTCTCTCTCTCTCTCTCTCTCTCTCTCTCACACACGACTCCCCGCCGACCCTGCATACCGATCACCGATTACGCCGGAGAGATGAAGGGCCAAGCATCCATGATTAATCGGCAGGTATCACACACTATCACCCTACATCCATCCATGGTAAAACAGCAGGTATCGCACCATCGCCGTATTCATTCCTTCGTCCTTGAGCCAAGAGAAGGTTTCCTCCGTCCTCAGAGTGTGTGTTAAGAGAATGTATTGGTAATTCTGGAACATCTGATTCCTCTAAACTATTCCAAGCAACAGGCCACCATTATTTTTGTTAGTCTAGTTCTGTTTTCTGACAAACTTTGGAGGAGGAATCGAGACACTTCAATGTACCGAATGTATACTAACCCAATATGGATCCCTGTCATCGTGTATGAGACCTGGTGGCTTCTAATTCTTCCTGACTATGCCACGAAACAAGCAAAGTTCCTTTAATGTATTTAGGTGGTGGTGTTTCGTGGCAATGTTTGAAGGACTCTCTAACCTCCAATATTCTGACTACATAGAGAGAACAACTTAAGGGACCATGTGATGTAGTTAGAAAATTGGAGGTAAATGAGTCCTTCAAATATTGCCATGAAACACCACATAATATTATATAGAAGGAGCTTGTTTCATGGCGTGGTCAGGAGGAATCAGAAGCCTCCAATTTTCATACACGATCACAGAGTCCTTAAGAACAACAAGGAATCAGGAAGCAGCAGGTTTGATGATGAACGAAGGAAGATGAAGGAGTGAATTATTGCTGGTGTGTGAGATACGCTTATAAGGAATGAATAAAAAGATGAAACATGGATGGTTCTGGTTCCTACAATCCATACCAGGAAACATATCACGACTAGAGCTCATCTGTTTCCTGTCATAGTGTGGAGGAACCGGTAGCTTTCATATTTATTCGCCAGCATAATCTTATAGGCCCCATATTTAGGTTGAGTATGAATCACGCCTCTCTCTCTCTCTCTCGCTCCTCCACCATGCATACACTTCACTCGGTAAGTTATAAGGGAAGTGAAGTCGCCTCTGTCTCGCTCCTCCACCATGCATACACTACACTATAAGGAAGAAGTAAGGAAAGTTATAAGAGAAGTGAAGTCGTCTTTGCCTCGCTCATCCACCACTGGGAAAGAAGTAAGGGAAGTGTATATAAAAACAGACTGAACTCACCAACCAACCAGCCAACTCACCAACCAACCAACCAGCCAACCAACCAACCAACCAACCAACCGACCAACCAACCAACCATACGAGGGGTCCAGTTTTTCAAGTACCGGGTACCGTTTTAGGCAGCTAGGAATTATTCATTCAGTCTTCCTTACACTTCCTAGCTCCCTCTCCTCCTTCCTTACACTCATTCCCTCTTCCCTTACACTCCTTCCCTCTCCTCCTCCCTTACACTCATTCCCTTAAACTCATTCACTTTCCTTCTCTCTTACACTCCTTCTCTCTCCTCCTCTGTTACACTCCTTTCCCTTTTCCTTCACACTCCTTCCCCTTCCCTTTACACGCCTCCAGATGCTTAGTGGCATCTATCAATCAATCAATCAATCAATCAATCATTTCCCTTTACACTCCTTCCTCTCTTCATTTACACTCCCTTACACTCCTTCCCCCTCCTCCTCTCATCTTCCTTACACTCCTTCAGTCTCCTTCTCCTCCTCCTCACGCACCTTCCCTTTCCTCCTCCCTTATACATCTTCCCTCCCCTCTTTCCTTACACTCATTCCCTCTCTTCCACCTTACACTCCTTCCCCTCTCCTTCCGCTCCTCCCTCACACTCCTTCTCCTCTTCTCTTACACCCCTTCCTCTTCTTCTATACACTCCTTCCCCTCACACTCCTTCCCCTTACATTCCTTCCCTCCACCCTGACACTCCTTCCCCTCATCCCTTACATTCCTTCCCCTCCTCCCTTATACTTCTTCCCCTCCTCCCTTGTACTCCT
>JAWQEG010001213.1:5000-130000 GCA_033782935.1 Petrolisthes cinctipes
TAGAGCAATGCTTTTTAGGCATAAGTTTTTTTTATATTTATTTTATTGATAGAGAATAACTGACTGGGGTAACATTAATAATAATTATAATAATGATGATAATGTCAATAATAACAACTAAATATAATGTAACAATAATTCAAAATAAGATATTGAACATATGAGATAATAATAAAAATACATATATACATATGCATATACGTACACACGCATACATACATACACATACATACATACACATACATGTACACATATACATATACATATACAGTGCTGGTATAAGCGACACGTGTTCAGATATTCTTAAGGGGAGATTCTCTTGGTAAATTGGAAGATCTCTGATTCCTACAAACTACACCACATAACAGATCTCCTACTAGTACCCTGGAGGGTGTGTGTTTACTGGCATAGTTTGGAGGAATCAGAGACCTTCCAATTCATCAACAAGAGAATCTCCCCTTTATTAATATAATGGTATATAGACTAAAGCCAAGGTATCGTTAGGGGTCGTGAGGCTGGAATACCTTGGTCTGGTCATTAAGGAATCCTGTGATCGTGTATGAAAATTGGAGGCTTCTCATCCCACCTGAGTATGCCACAAAACAACCTCCTTCCATATTGGCGGTGTTTCGTGGCAATATTTGAAGGACTTATTTATTAAGGGGAGATTCTCCTATGAGTACTATTGAAACATTTATATGCATTTCACTAGAGAATAAAGTTGCTTTGTTTTCCAATGGCGGATATATTACCAAAGTTTATCGGTAAAGTTGCTATACTTACTGTATGAGAGTTAAGGGGCCTGTAATATTGTAGGCCGATTGGAGGCTACTAATTTTTTTTTAACATTGTCAATGTGATGTATGGAAAAATATATAATGCTTCAGAACACCTCAATATGGGCCACTTGTAATTGTTGTCCATCACCAGCAACCTTGCAGGCTGAGACGAACCTGGCACACACTGGCTTGGGAGACTTCATTTCCACTACCTGACCCTTAGCGGCCGGCCCAAGGAACCAACCAAACAGGTCATAAGATGACAGGTCACCTGGAGGTGTCACGGCCTTCACATTACCCACACGAACCTCTATGTTGTTGAAACGCCTCGGGGCAGTTGAATTATTCTGAGCGTACATTATCACATGCTGAAAACACTTGGGCTGCCCGAAATCTAGTATAAACCATCTTTCACTGGGTTTACTCATTGTTGCCATATTTTCATTCGGATCATAACTGTAAAACCCGTTTACAAGATTTTGTTCATTTCTTTGTGGGTAGGTTACACCTGGGAGCCCAGCAGTGATGTCGGCGTAGGTGGCAAGATCCTTGGGTCGTGTGGTGTGGCAGGTGAGGGCATCAGTCAGGTCTGTCTCTTGGTAGGTGGGCATGAAGATGATGCTGGAGACGAGGCAGTGGCTGGGATTGGTGGAAGGATAAGCACACCACAGCTTACACCAGTCTAGGAGTGTGCACTTTGTGGTGCAGTAGAGGGCTATGTTGGCTCCTGGTGATATGTCAAGCATCTCCTTTTGTGTGAATGTGTTTGCTTGAATACGTTGGAGGGAGATGAGCACAGAGTTGAACAGACGTAGGTCTCTCCCTTCCACTGGCGCTGATGGCAATAAAAGCATCATTGCCATCCACACACAGCATCGCTGCAGTCCAACTTGTGACATGGTATTTGTTGTATGTGGTCACAAACAGACAGATTGGATGATGGTTTAGTGAATAAACATACCACTACTGTACACGTAGATAGGTTGAAGGTGGTAGTGTTGTAGATAAAGCTGTGGTGGTGTTACAACTCAATTAAGTATTGAGGATGATGTTACCACACAAAGATGGTAATAGTGGTGTTGCTGTACGAACGTCCACACAGCTACTGGACAGCCAAAGAGGTCGTGGTGCTCCAGTATTCTCAGTAACTACAACAAATATCGTCATGGTAAGTGTTCGTGTGACATATCATCAAGCTCACTTTTCCTCAAGTAAAATCAACACACAGAGGACGTTTGGAACTCACTACAACTCCAATCTTTCCCATCCTTCAAGCCTTATTATGTACTGTACAATTATCGGTTATGATTATCCTATGTAATCTACACCCCTTGCTTGTAGGAAGTCGAATCCTTGGCGTAATTCCAAACCAATAACCGGCAGGATCAATGTTAATTTTTTACATCTGGGAAAGAGCAAAAACAACCAAGCAATACTTCTTATAGCAAATTTGAGTCACGCATTACTTTTTGTGGGTGAATATCACGAACTTATTGAAGGTAGATATTTTGTGCGCTGATAATAAAAAAAAATTCATAATATATTACCCTGCCTGAAATATGGTGAAGAATTTGTATTTGAGACGTTGGAGTAAGAGATGGTCCATTTAGGTATTATTTCCGAGTAGCACATGTTCCAGATATTGAATTTTCGGTTTGATATTCATGATCTGGGTTGAATTTCTACGACTATGATATACTGAACTGTATAATATAGGTCTTACCTTGTGCAACTCTATTGTAAGGGAAATGTAATATCTATATGGCCCCCCAGGCTCACAAATTATGGGGTTTTCAATTGTTTTTCACTTGATTCGTGCGATTTTAACATCCATAAGTTAACAAAATTTGCTGTTTTGTCATTAAGTCCCAATAGTTTGTCCTGGTTAGGTCCAGGTAATTTGTCCTGGTTAGGTCCCGGTAGTTTGTCCTGGTTAAGTTCGGGTAGTCTGTCCTGGTTAGGTCCTGGTAATTTGTCAAGGTTAGGTCCTGGTAACTTGTCTGGTTAGGTCCCTATAGTTTGTCCTGGTTAGGTCCCGGTAGTTTGTCCTGGTTAGGTCCCGGTAGTTTGTTCTGGTTAGGTCCCGGTAGCATAAAAACACTCTCTAACCGGGTACATGCACACACCACTTACTGCTGGGCCAAAATCATAGTGGTTGGAAGGAGAATAGCGCTTGGGTTATAACGATAGAACCAACCATGGGATAAGTTTGGAAATAGTCTCATTCTCTTTCCCAGCTAATTTAACCTTGATAGGACTCAATCTGACCAAACCTAACCTAACCTAACCTAAGGGATAGATTTGGAAATAGTCTCATTCTCTTTCCCAGCTAATTTAACCTTATTTGAACCCAACCTGACCAAACCTAACCTAACCTAACCTGACCAAACCTAACCTAACCTAACCTAACCTAACCTAAGGGATAGATTTGGAAATGGTCTCATTCTCTTTCCCAGGTAATTTAACCTTATTTGAACCCAACCTAACCTAACCTAACCTAGCCGAGTTCGTGCATGTACTGGGTTAGAGAGTGTTCCTATGCGTCCCAGTAGTCTGACTTGGTCCAGATTAGGTCAAGTTAGGTAAAGTCTGATCGGGTAAAAAAAAAAAAAAGAATTGGTTCGGGCTGTTAAATTTCTGCATTTCCTTAATTAAGGGCCCTGTGTATGGGAATTGGAGGGTTGTGATTCCTCCTGACTATGCAACGAAACATGCTCCTTCCATGATAGGTGGTGTTTTGTGGTAATATTTGAAGGACTCGTTTACCTCCAATTTGCTGACTACATTACAGGGACCTTCCTTAATTTCACATAGGCTATACTAATTGGTGCTTATAACACTCCAATATGCTTATAACACCCCCATATGCTTATAACACCCCCATATGCTTATAACACCCCCATATGCTTATAACACCCCCATATGCTTATAACACCTCCATAATTATGCTTATAACACATCCCCATATGCTTATAACATCCCCATATGCTTATAACATCCCCATATGCTTATAACACCCCAATATGCTCTCCCTCACACATAACCTCCAATATTGCCTATACACCCTGCACAATTTTAATAATTATTGATGAGGTGAAAGGGTAGGGCCGGCCACAACAGCTATGGGATTGATTACAGCAATATCTGAATGTTTAAAATCGCATTAATCACTCGAAAAATAAATCATTAGGCAAAAAAAAAACCGTGTGTTGTCTGAAAATCTCGGAAAATGTAATTACCTAAATGTCCTGTGGGATGTATTGCCAACTAGAAATGAATCATTATTCATTATTATTTGGGGATGAAGATTTATTTATTCATTATTTGTGGATACGGATGAGGATATATATATTTTTGTTCTTCATCAAGAGTATTAGTCAAATATTATTGAAATGCTAAGATAATTTAACGAGGAGTGAAAATACGTCATAAATATTCAGCAGTAAGAAAAACGCTGCAGTTCCCCCTCGCCTGCCCTGAAAACCTCCCAGAGAAAACAGCCACCTCAATTTTTCGACTCGATTACAAACAACCCCATCTGCCTCTTCCCCCTTCTCCCACCCCCCTCTCTGTTTTCTTTTCATATTACCAAACTCCCCACTTTCCTTCCCAGATTGCTTCATATTAATAACAACTGGTTATATATACCTTCACGAAGCCTATGACACACACACACACACACACCAAAGCACACACACACACACACACACACACACACACACACACACACACACTAAAGCACACACACACACACTAAAGCACACACACACACTAAAGCACACACACACTAAAGCACACACACACACACACACACACACACACACACACACACACACACACACTAAAGCACACACACACACACACACACACACCAAAGCACACAAACACTCATTCACTAGTGTTATATGGTTAGACTCAATAAAGTTGGCATCTAAAAATATGTGGCTTCTTCACAAATACCTGGTTTTATGACTGATTGGCACCAAGGAGTCAATGGCACTTTGTGAATCACTTGGCAATACTTTTATGATATTCTATTCATTGCACTTGTCACTTTTCCTTACCACTACCCTCAATGACATACTGACGACATACTAACACCTGTACCCTCAACGACACACTGACGACATACTAACACCTGTACCATCAATGACATACTAACACCTTTACCCTCAACGACATACTGACGATATACTAACACCTGTACCCTCAATGACATACTGACGACATACTAACACCTCTACCCTCAACGACATACTGACGATACACTAACACCTCTACCCTCAATGACATACTGACGATATACTAACACCTCTACCCTCAATGACATACTGACGACATACTAACACCTCTACCCTCAACGACATACTGACGATACACTAACACCTCTACCCTCAATGACATACTGACGATATACTAACACCTCTACCCTCAACGACACACTGACGACATACTAACACCTCTACCATCAATGACATACTAACACCTCTATCCTCAATGACATACTGACGACATACTAACACCTCTACCCTCAACGACATACTAACACGACAAAGAATGACATACTAACATAACAAAGATAATTACTGCATTGGGAGATATTAATTAAAACCAACCAAGGTAATCCATAACGTTTATTATATCGTGGCTTTCAAGTTTGTTTATGATCAAATGCATAATAAAAATAATCGACAAGGAATGTTTAATTATTGGGATAATTTCTTTCTGTACTTAGCTGTATAGCGTATACATGACAACTATAAGGTGGTGTATTAATACTTGAATGTTATTTGTTCACACATTATCCAAAAACACCATTATGTTATCTTGTTCACTTCGTCTTGATGTTGAATTCGTGTGTCCATTGTGAATATTTGCAGGAAAAGTAAGAGAGACACAGATTTGCTTCAGTAATACAATGATACACTAAAGCAAAACAGTAGATGTATTCCATAACATAGCAATTTTGTTTTCCATGTACACACGATGAAATAACTCGATGCAATTTTCACGTAAAACATTGTAACACCTCAGACGATGGTTAATGAAAAATTGCTTGTTTATTCTCTCCCCTTGTTGCCAGTCCTGTATACACTAACCAGGCAATACAAGTTCTTAATTCAGTTTTGGCAGAAAATAGTTACGTTTTGGATAATGTCATTAATTGTGTATTATTACGTTGTTCATTAAGTTGTTGGTGACACAGACAGGAATAGGCTACCAACCTTCCCTGGGCATCATGAGTTGTGCTGATCATTTACATTTTACAGAATCATCAGACCCTTCATGATCGATAGTTTTTTGAAGGTATGTAAATCTGAGATAATACACCAACAAAATATTCAAGCAGTTCCTCAGTAAAGGTGAGGACCCGGCACACATTACAACCGGCCATTGTGTTAACGTAATTTTGTTGAGGGGGGAGAAAAAAAGAAAAAAGTGGTTGTGTAAATGGATTATCCTTCAGATGCCCAATAGTGAAGCCAGCACCGCCATGTTGTAAATAACAACACGTGAGTAACGTTGGCTGACATAAGTCCATAGAATGTTATATAAATGGAAAACAACCCTGTTTATAATGGAAATGAAAAATGTAAATATTCACTCCCTTTATACAGCCTCTTTGATCTTAGGTGGTAATGTATACAGGGACATTTACCTCTACAAAAATAATTATGATAATATTATGACCTTAAAGTTTGGAAGATCCTACACATTTGTATATGAAATGATAAATTAGTAAGATCTGTTAGGCGAATAGGAAGGCAAGTTATTCCAATAAAACAGAGTACATCATTTCATATATCAGGTAGGACAAGTTAATAAAAATTCCATGACAGTTCACCTGTACGATACTCACCATTGTACAAATATAATTATACCCGCACCAACCCTATTCCACACACACACACACACACACACACACACACACACACACACACACACACACACACACGACCAGCTTGACGCCATGCACTAAACCCGACTACCAGAAGCAAGTCAAGGTTAGTGGAGAGGTGAAGCACTCAATGATAGTCTGGCACTGTCAACCCAATGTACACACACACACACACACACACACACACACACACACAGAACATGCTTATTGTACCTAACCTATACTATCATTCCATTAATAACTCCAGCATGCATTACAACACAACAACAATGAACACGTAATATAATACAACAACAGCAACATCAGAAAATAAAAATAAAGTACAATAAAATGCACACACACCACAACACAAAACACAACACAACACAAACACACACAGACGAAAACACATCAACAACAAAATTAATAATGAAAGGAAATAAAAAGCAACAAAAACACACCATGATTAGCAAGTACAACAAACACAACACACCAAGCAAAATCATAATAAAAAAAAAAAAACAAGAAAATACAACCCACAGAATACCAGCATCAACCACAACCACATCATAACAAGTATTAACAATAATTTCCAACTCCTTGCACTCCCCTCGTCATTCCTTTCATTCCTCCAGGCACCATGAATAACTTATGTGGTGTAATAAGAACATAACAAAGTCATCACACCCATCGTAGGAAGAGCGTGTATAGCCTACACCCCGAGGAGCAACATCAACAACAACATATTATGGATACGAACACAACACAACACAACACAACACACACGGAGAAGATTAATAATACAATACACTACATACAGCCAGTGTCTTGTGTACTTGTATATTTTGTTTTATTTTGATAATTTTCTCTATATATAATAAATCATATATAATGGTTTTTTTTTTTTTTGGGGGGGGTGAGAGGGTGGCTGGGGAAGAGCATCATAGTCAACAATATATAAAATAATAACCTCAAAACGTGAAACCTGTGAACAGAAATTACGAAATTTAAACACTCGGAAATTATTAAGAAACAAAACTCAACAACAGCAACAACAAGAACACGACACTAAGGAAATGGAAGCAGAACGACGGGCTGCAAAAATCTTTCAGACGACATAAGTGTGCCTCTATGGTTTACAGTTTGTGATCCAGCAATGAGGTTCTAAAAGATATCACACCACCACATTGTACATATGTTTCTAGTGTAGGATTATTCTGACGGTTTACGCTCCCCAATTCGATGCATATATATATAGAGATGTTTCCATACCATACCTGACACACACACACACACACACACACACACACACACACACACACACACACTGCACACACCCACACACACACTGCACACACCCACACACCCACACACAGGAATTTCGACTGGAGTGAGTAACAAACATTTTCCCCCACGACCACCAACAAGAACAGCAAGGTATAACATTGTGGAGATTTTTACGTTCAGTCCTGGTAGCTAGGTTAGGCCGACTTGAGCCTGCATAGTTTTCAGTTAGCCCTTATTTATTGTTAAACAGGGAAGACGTGTCAGCAGGTCGAAGGAGAGAGAGAGAGAGAGAGAGAGAGAGAGAGAGAGAGAGTGAGTGGGTGGGTTCATATGGACTGAACCCAACTTGAAACTAACACTTCCGTAACCCTTACTATAGTCATTCGTCTAACACTCACCAATTACGGATGCATCTAACACTCACGAATCACTCAACATTCCAGTCAGTTATCTAATAATCACCAGTCATTCTTCTCTAAACATTCACCAAATACTCATCTATCACACTCCATGTAAGAGTATTGGTGAATGTTTAAGTGTAAGTAAATCTGAAAAAGTTTGACTCTCATACGAATGTAGATGGAAGTTGGAATTACATCTTTCTATAACACAATATACTCTTTGCCACCCATTTATATATCAGCCTATGGAAGGTTGTCACCATGAACTTTATGCCGCAGCCAATACTTCCATGTTTTTTCAGTTTACGTCCATCATTGGTAAAAAAAAAAAAAAAAAAAAAAAAAAAGTATCTTAATGTGTAGTGTTTTTTTTTTTTTTTTTTTTTATTCAAGGGAGATTATTTTGTTATTGAATTGGAAGGCTACCGATTCCTCCTAACTATACCAGAAAACAGACCCCCCCCCCTCTACTCTCATTGGTACTAATAGGGGATGTGTTTCGTTGCATAGTTTGGAGGAATTTAAAACCATTCCAATTCACTAACCAAAGAATCCCCTCTTAATTAAGGACCCAGTGAACGTGTGCGAGAATTGGAGGCTTCTGATTCCTCTTGACTATGCCACACACACCTATGTCCTTCCATATAGGTGTGTGTGTTTTGTGGCATTATTTAAAGAACTCGTTTACCTCCAATTTTCTGACTAATTAAGCTGCATCATGTTTGGAGGCGACACAAGGCACCTAAATATGATAATGATGGGCGTGGTGCTGGAGGTGACCACAGCGGGTGTAAGTCTTGTACTGATAAGCTTTGAATCGCCGTGAAGGGGATCACTAATAAAATAATAACAATAATAAGTTGATAGGAAAATAATGGAGTAAAATCCTTGGAGGTAGTTAGTTAGTGATAAAGTTTGTAAATGTCGACGAAAGGGGATCACAAATTTAGTATAAAAAAATATAGAATAACGGGTTGAAATCCTTAGAGGGACTGATAAATTGTAGAGTAACTGAAATAATAAGAAAATAGTATAATGTATAGAGAGTAGAGTGAAGTCGTTGCCACTACCCAGCCATGCCCAAAAGACATAAGTTTAGGGGTACTCACTGTTTAGTCCTGCAGTGGTGATGGTAGTGGTGATGGGACTGACGGTGGTGGTAGTAGTGGTAGTGGTGATGGTAGTGGGGGTGGGAGGGGGAAGTCCTTGCCCCACACACCCTCCCCCGAATGGCTGAGAGAGGGGGGAGAGAGAGAGAGAAGGGAGGTAGGGGTTCATCTCGTAGGTAGGGGGAGGAGTAACAGCGGAGAGGGAGGGGTTTGTGTGATGATGTGGGAGGAGTGAGTGAGTGAGTGAGTAAGTGTGGGAGTGAGAAGGGAGGTGGAGGGGTGATAAAAAGGGTAGGGGTAGTGGAGGAGGGGGAAATCATGAGGTGGGAGGGGGGGGGGTTGGATAGGTAAAGAGGAGGGCGTGGAGAAGGAGAGAGAGGAAGGAAAGGGGGAAGAGAGGAATGGAAAATGATAGGAATGTGAGGAGACAAGGGTTGAAGGGAGGAAGGAATAGGAGATAGATAATAGGAGAGAGAGAGAGAGAGAGAGAGAGAGAGAGAGAGAGAGAGAGAGAGAGAGAGAGAGAGAGAGAGAGAGGGGGGGGGGAGGGGAAGAGTGGAGGGTAGGGGGAGGAGAGAGAGAGAGAGAGGGGGAGAGAGTGGAGGGTAGGGGCAGGTAAGGAGGGGAGAGAGAGAGAGAGAGAGTGGAGGGTAGGGGCAGGTAAGGAGGTGAGGGAGGGAGGGGAGGGATGAGAGGAGTGATTGTGGTGATGTAGGTTGTATCAAGGTTAGGTATTGCATCTGTAGAAGTGACGTCATCAATACTCATACTTATAACAACCCAAGCAACAAGAGGTCTTACTAAATACTGCCATATTATTTATATTGGTAGATGTGGCAGCGATGTAAACATAAATTTAATAATGTAAATAGTGGAATTAATGGCATAATAATAGTAATACTAATGTTAATAATACCAGTAATAATAATAATAATGAATGTTAAAGTTGTACTGTTGGTGATATTATATATGTGCATAATTTTATTAAGTATTATAGTAGTGATAAGATGAGAACAAAAATAGGGGGATAAAGAAGAGGGAATAAATATGATGAAGATAAGGAAGTAATATAGAGATAGGTAATAAAATGCATGCCTAGAGAGAGAGAGAGAGAGAGAGAGAGAGAGAGAGAGAGAGAGAGAGGACAAATGAGTACGTGTGAGAAATAAAAAACGTCGATTAATGAGAATAAGAAGAAAAGAGATGAAGAAATGGAGGAATTTTAAATAAGGTTAATGAGGCAGTGAAGAAGCACTGAAAAGGAAGAGAGGAAGTGAGAGAGGAAAGGAGGGAGAGAAGGGAGGGAAGGAGTGAATTAGGGATATAAGGAAGTGTGTAAACGAGGAAGGAGGGAAGAAAGTGAGGAGAGGGAAGAAGTGAAGGAGGGAGAGAAGGACGTATGGGAGTGAGGAAGGAAGGAGGGAAGGGTGTGAGGAAGGAGGGAGGGAATAACCAGGGGCGAAGAGAGATGATTGAGGCAACTGGTTAATTACTAAGAGGACGGTGGAAAAATCACGAGAGAGAAAGAGAGAGAGAGGATGAATGGAGGGAGGTATGTGAGTGAGGAGGGGAGAGGGCGTGAGCGAGAGAGAAAAGAGAGAGGAGAAGGGGTAGGTAGGGAGGGAGGATGAATGAAAGAGGAGGAGGGAGGTTAAGAGGATGCGAGCAGGAAGATATACGTAAACAAAGTGATGGAGAGAGTGGGGTGTTAGGAAAGATAGCCAGCAAGCATGCAAGCAGGGAAGTGGAGAGTTATACAGGGAAGCAAGGAGGGAGCGAGGTAGAAACGTGGCCAGTGGGAAAAGTTTAGAGACACGCAGGGAAAGAGGTATATACGAGACTGAAGAGAGACACACAGACAGATACACATTGAGGGAGAATTATTGTTGTGGGCGTGTAGAGGAGTGGAAGGCAGATGGGAAGGTTAATAAGACAGGTATCGCGGCCTAACGAGACAGGTAAGAGCAGACCCACACATGGACAGACAGACAGACAACGACATACGAGCCAGCAATAGCAACGTGGAGAGAGAGAGAGAGAGGTCAGCTGCACCCACAGACAGACACACACATACACATACACATACACTTTGGGCTCACACGCACCTACACACGCGCGCCAGCTCTACAGTACAGTGACCACCCCGCACTGAGGCTCACGGCAGACTGACTGACTAAAGTAAAGTGAACCTTCCTTCTCCTCCACCACACCATAGTTTTTGTGGCCCTTCCTCCGCCCCTCCCCTGACCTTCCCAGTCTATCTTTGGCACTGCCATTATTTCTCGTTATTACGGGTATTATCCCTGTTATTTGTTTTGTGCCCTGTTATGGTTGGTGGGTTTGAAGTGTAGCGTGTTTTGTTTGTGTTCATCCCCAGGCAGTGTTGTTTGTGTTCATCCCCAGGCAGTGTTGTTTGTGTTCATCCCCAGGCAGTGTTGTTTGTGTTCATCCCCAGGCAGTGTTGTTTGTGTTCATCCCCAGGCAGTGTTGTTTGTGTTTTGTTTGTGTTCATCCCCAGGCAGTGTTGTTTCAACAAGTGCAGTAGTTAATATTATTATAGTATTAAGTTGTTTTAATTGTATACGTTATCATGTTGATAACCTGCTTAATTATATTATTATTATTATATATAATTATTGTTTGCGTGTGAGCAGTGGTGCAAGAAGTACAGTTATGAATAATAATGTTTTCAGGATACATTTAACGTGAGTTATAATAATAGTATTGTAGTTATTTGGCCGGTGGTTTCACGTTAGGACATACTGATGTCCTAACGAAGTGTTCTAGAGATCTCATAGACCGTGAGGACCTTGTAGAACGAGGGATAAGATAATAGATTGGTGGCACAGCAAGTACGGAAGAAATAGAAGGAAAAGGGGGATAGTTGAAGAAGTGAAAGGGAGTGGCTGGGGCCGAAGGGGCAGCCAAACCATTAAAGTACTTCCCACATGACCGTAGGCTATATTCGGGTAAAGATAAAATCGGTGTCTCATTACCCAACCTGGATTGCGAGTGTACGTTAAGTGATTGTAGACTACTGAGCTCTGGATAAGGGCTGTTAAATTTTACCAGACTCGAGAAAGGGTTGGAGGCAAGGTGTTTAAATTACATAACTTTGATTGAGTCGTAAAGTGTATGAGGCATTTATCAGTTATGGAACTACACCCAAAAATTTGTATATGTGATAAGTGTAAAAGTTGATTACAAACTGCATACAGTAGTCATATGAAGAGTGGAGTGGAGTGTGTGTGTGTGTGTGTGGGATGATTATTAAAGGGTTGGTTGGTTGTTCCCTCCTGTACTGTATCTGGTAAGTGAAGTGTGGTTATGTTTGTTATACTGAATACATTAATTATTATGTTTGTGTTGATTATTATTTCGCCAGTGCTTTATGACATTATAAAAATATGTTTGTAATTGTATTTCAGGGTGGAAGTATGATGGGAGTGCAGGGGCTGTGTGGTGATGATGGGAGTGCAGGGGCTGTGTGGTGATGATGGTGAAGTATGATGGGAGTGCAGGGGCTGTGTGGTGATGATGGTGAAATGTCAGTTTCGTCAGAGTGTTCCTGAAGCTTGACAGGTTGAAGTTGTGGATATATCAGGTGAGTACATTATTCAAGGAAGAATCGTTGATCATGAAAATAATGTTGTAGGTGAATCATGCTATTGAAACGTTGTGTGTACAGTATATGTATGTGTCAGTTTGCTTCCCGATCTACATTTACTATAAGTAACGTCCTGAGTAGGAGGCGGCCATAGACACCAGGCAATTAATAATAATGATGCAAAGCTATCACGAAGCCTTAAGAGTCATGTGGGACTAATATGATTGAAGAATCAGTTGCATTGACGAAATAATGTAATGTAAGGTACGGTAATTAAGATGTAAAACAAATATGTACAGTAGTGGTCAATAATAATCATCCACCTAGGGGTGACTTACGTAAGAGTTTGATAGATTCCCTGGGTTCGTTTACTGAGAAACTTTCCCAAAAAATATGTAAAGTAGCATGTTGTAAATTAATACAAGCAGCTACAAACCACTCAAAACAATAACATAATATGAAAACGTGTAAACAGAAAATTGTTTGAGAAAGCCCTATGTGGATGAGTATTATTTACCACGACTGTACTATACATAATGAAAAAATAAAGCCTTTTCCACACGAGAGGCAAAAGATGGAGGGCAGACAGTGTTAGCAATGTTGTGGGGTGGGTGGCAGGCATAAGTGGCCGATGACTGGCGGGAACTGTTTGATTTGGTAAAAAGCGAGAGAAATGCACTCGGTTGCCTGTGGCCGCGTCTTTTTTCCTTTCATATGGAAGAGGCTTTATATTAACATATAGATACAAAAAGGCAGTGGTAAGATATCTTTGGTAAAAAGTAAAGGAAACATTAATATACGAGTTTATAGATGAGAAATAACTGAAAACATGGAAATATTCAATATCTGTATCTGTAAAATGTTTGGCTTGTCAAGCCAGGCAAGTAAATTATAATTATTTTATGAATGAATCCATATTGGGTGAATGGGAATATTTATGTATGGTGTAGGCCTACACAATGAGGTAATTTGTAAGGACGCTATGGTGTGTTGTTATTACAGGTGGTTGTAGTAATATCATATAGTGTGAGGTATGGGTACATTTATAAGACTGTAGGAGTGTGTTGTATGAGATATGGGTGGAGGACAACAGTTTCAAGGGCCTCGACATGGTCAAGCAACACAAATTTATCAGCGAGGTCAGTATCTAATTTACTAATTTTATTAAAGATTTTCTAACTTGTAATGACAGAAATGGTGAGAGAAAGATTTGAAATATTGTAGGAGGCATGGTTAAAGGATATATACCAGTATATAAAAAGCCTATTTCAAGGACAGGGAAAAAGCAGACTACATACAGTCTACAGAAGAGTTGGACCTAGTGTTAATACGTAAAAATGTAAAGTCAAACTGTAACGGAAGACCTTTGTATAAATCAGTATGAGTAGGACTTCTGAAGAACTGTAGGTGTGTAACAATGTGGAAGGACGTAAAGAAAGACATAATGGTGGAATGTAGTGCAGAGATGCTGCAAAAATATATATATGTACTAGCGGAGGTAGCCGGCGTTGACCGGGAAAGATGCACCATTAACTTTATTTATTATAGAGCGTTTCAGTCTTAGTTAAAATATTCCGCGATCTCAGGGAGCTTGTCAGTTGCCATACGTACTCGCGGTCAGAAGTTGTGTCCCGATCCCCTGGCAAAATGAACCTGAAAGTGCCTAGTTTAAAAGGTTGGAACAACGGTGCGTCTCCCTATAACACACAGTTGTTGGAATCATCAAAGCTCGGTTAGTTGCGATTCATCATGCCAAGGGATCAGGACACCACTTGTGAGCGCCACTGTACATAAAGACGATATAGTACTATTGCCGACAAGAATTCTTCACCAGCCTCCTCTGGCCAACCCCATGATGTGGCACCGTCGCATTCGTGGATAAGAGTTGCCTACTAGATGATTAATGATAGTATTAGCGAGAATCCTCGATTAATGTTTCACCAATAATCCTAATCATTATACTGGAGCTGAAGGCTTGACTGATGTATCAGATGAAATGTACATTATGTAGGAAGCCATTTCCTTTATACTACATGACATTTAAGCATGTAACACGGTATTAATTTCATCTAATTTTCTCTGAGATGTGGTTGTAATAGAAATGTGCATTTTTTTTTTTATTCACATGGTTTATGGAATAAAAATATGAAGTTGTGCCACACCACCTATAACAGTGGTTCTAAACTCAATTCAGCCCATGGACCACCAGCCCAATTAAAAGAATATCATGGACCATTCCACTTGGCGGAAATACGCCCTCCGATATTTTCCAAAATCGGTACGGTTGGTCCTAGCCCTCTGAGTCTGTGACCCCTATAAATTTCATCAATATCGGCCCAGTTTCAACCTTTCCTAAAAGTTTCAACAAAATCTGTCCTTTTTGTTAACAGACGCACGGCAGCTGACAGGAAGGCTCGTCACATCGACTGGCAAAGTATGTATTAGGCTAGACTAAGGCCAGGAATAGCTGCGTGAATCGTGGACATTCCTTTTAAAGTTTTGAATAAATTTAGAAACTTAGTGACTCGAAATGCTACTTAGCAGCTTGCCAATATATTTCTTAAATATGAATATATGAAAATGAATGGCCACTTACCGTAATTGTCATAAAATTTTTCGTACCGAATATTTAATACATTTTATGCATTTATTTCCAAATATAGTAGACGTCCTGTGGACCACCCAAAAAGTCACCATGGACCACCAGTTGAGAACCACTGTTCTATAATAATATATATTAAACCTTTCTAGCCTCGAGAAAAGTCAACCATCCGATCAATCGAGTAAAATTAAACTTTAATACTCGTGATACCTACCAATATGTTTTATCAACTTTTGCCGGTGGTGCAGATTCACAATGTTGTTGTTACAAGTAGTTTTGGGAGTGTAATCGGTTATTTTTAGCCTATTAATAGATGGGCTAATTTTTACGTACAGTTAAGCCATACCAAAACCTTGGCCTGGTGATGCCGATTCAGAATATATATGTGTTTTGGATGTAGGTGTAACCGTTTGGGACTATAAGCGGACAAATACAGATGGGTTGCCATTTATAGTACAGATATCCTGAATAAAGATGGACGCATCAGATTAGGTTCTACTTAATTTCTGTTTTACTTCCTCCTATTCTTATTGGCCCGTGTGCGAGACAAATCATGGAGGGTAGTGACTGGTATGAGAACTCCCTGTAGTTTTGTGTAGGCTGTAATCATAGTATGTCATCAGATGATCATTGTTGCTAGAAATCTTGAGGAGAGGGAACCAACACACTCTTAGGAGTCTGATTCAACATGACTTTGTACTTGAAGGATCCTTTAATAAAAACAACCTTAGTCACTTTCCAACATTTCCAGCCTAAAGCACCTTTATTGCATACTTCCAACAGTCTCCGGAAAATGACCACAACCAATCCAAAAAAATATTTTTATTAAAAAAAAAAAAAACTAAACATTCTATAAATGGTTGAAATTCATATTCGGGCATATCAAAGTAACGATATGCTACTTTAATACATGTTTGGTCACCCTTAACCCCCCTCGGAAGCCCTTGGGCCCCCCACGGGGCCCCAGCAGGGGCCCCAATGGGGGCCACATCAGGGTCCTTCAGGAACTGGCAGGGTGTACTTCCCCCTTGGGCCCACACCAAGGGGGAGGGGGGTCACATCTCACCAGGACAGAACCACACACACAGATACACTGAAAGGCTCACCCTCCTAATGGTTGGTGTGTGTATAAGTAGTGTGATATCAGCCTGGAAGAGAAGCGGAGCCCCACACCAGTACACGTGTCCGCACAATGCTGGACCATCCTACCGCTACGACAGGATGTTGTGTACTGGTGCATTGACCTCATCTCTTGTCATGGACACTCCAACCTACAATGAGAAACAATCATCAATAACAGTATTCCTCAAACCATTAATCTTTATGCCATTTACATAACGTACACTTTCCCCAACAAAGTAGGTGAGCTTCGCTACTTCTGATGTAGCTACAACACCAAGAAAAGTAAGCATTGTACTTTGTCAACAGCCACACAGTAATCATAGTAAAATTACTCTGCGTCCCTACAAACTTACTTTCTTCCAGTTGTAGCTACCTCACAATTAGCGAGGCATCTCAGCTCCATGTGTGGAAAACAGTACATCTCCAAAACAATGAGTATTATCGCACATCTATGAACATACCCCCATGCATTGCAGGGATGTAAACAGTTGGTTCTTAAGGAGTCCAGTACAATCTTGACACATAAGCAGCCGCCGCCGCAATATACCACCACGAGACCCTTTCCTTCCTGCAATTGTTAAAACTTTTAATATTAATATAAAGATGGTACACTCGTGATACGTAATTTCTGACCAAAGACGAACGGCAGGCACCACACACACACATACCCTGCATTCGAACTCAGTCTCTATATGTGTACTGGGTGGGGGAAATGAACAAAACCAAGTGATTCGAAGCTTTCTGCTCCTCACACTCTGGTTAGAAATTATGTATCACGAGAGTACCATATCAAGGCTGGAAACTGCATACACACCTATTCAAAACTATACCGACAAATTTACAGGGTGAAGTCCTGACATGATATTGAACATATTTCCATATGCAATTTTCCAAAAAATAAAACGTCCATTACAGACATGAAACCCAAATCCATTACAGAGCGCGAACGATTGAACACTTCAACGTTACTACTAATTTATCTGACATTATATACATGAAACACGAAGCCTTGGGTTCTCTTCAAAGCCTATGGATCTTTTATCATCCCGTGATCGATAAGGGTTCATTAATTCATACGTTGTAAGATCTTCCCTCACCTACCCGAGAGAATAGGGGGTGATGTGGGGGGTTTGGGGTTGATTTTTAAGCGTTCGCTCACGGTAATGGACTTGGCTATCATGTCTGTAATTAACTTTTTATTTTTGGGAAAAATACATATGGAAATATGTTTAATATCATGTCAGGACTTCACCCTGTAATTTTGTCGGTATAGTTTTCAACAACCCTGTATACTATCATTTCTCCATCGATATATTGGGAGTATTAATTATAACAACAACTACCACCAACCTCAAGGCAATGCTTTCCCAATAAAACGCACATACCAACACAAATTTCACCAAATAAAGGCCAATATAAATTACGTGTCCAAATCTGAACACTTTGGAATGATGATTATTGTCACTACACGAATATTTGTTTTAATAAAAGTTATTAACTTATGTTTATTGCAACATTGCTATTTTATTCTTATTTATTTCACCCATTAATTTCATGATATCTGGTATGCTCTACGAGTAGTTAGGTTCGGATATTTCCCAAAATCTGGGGCCCAACAACAGACTTTCACCACCAGCTTTCTAAAATCAGGGTAAAGACGAATATTTTACAATTTATAAGACTCGCTTCGCTCGCGAAAGCGCCCATTTTAAGGCTCTAAAAATGGGTAGCCTTACGACCACCAGAAAATAAGGCAAATGAATATTGCCCCGCACCATGATACTGGGGACAAGCCATTACAATAAAGTATATTCTTTACCATGACCTCAGCCAGGCATCTCCAACAGAGTGGGATGTGTGATAACGAATACACTGAACTACAAACTACCAAATATGGGATAGAAACGTGTGGGCCAAAAAACTTACATCACGTGATAGGACGAACGTATGGAATTCACCAAGGTCAGGAAGGAAGTGAAGACTACAGAGGGACAACCACAACGCCTGCCAACCTGACATCCAGTCATGTCTGAAACAAAGTATACATGTATTAAACCAGTACATAATAACTTCATTACTAAATATTGAATGACCCCATATGATTCATTATTAACTTAGTGATTTACAAACTTAACGGGGTAATACACCTTTGGTACTCTACAGTCGTGATCAATACTAATTAATCATCCGTATTGGGCCGACTCCTGTAACAATTTTAACAGCTTCCCTCAGAAACTCGTATATTTGTAGGTTACGTTAATTCCCATCTTTTTACTACAAGCAGCTACTCGCTATTCAAAACAATGACAGTCAAAACATTATACAACAATTTCCCCGAGTCACCCCTATGTACATGAATATTATTTACCATGACTGTACATCGCACCGAGTACATTCCTCCAAAGTATGTCTGAAACTGGATCAGACTGGCAAAAGTAATGGTGTCCTGTTGCTTGGAATAGTTTGGAGGAATCAGTTACTCCAGATTTACCAACGATGTACCATCAACTTCAACTCTAATCGCCATTAATTAATCACGACCATACAGTTTTCCTATAACACAACCTTCTAGGCCTACCATTGAAATTTGTACCCATCTCATTTTTTCCCTAATATAGAGGCACTGGCTTACACAACACCACCTCCAGTCAACTGGTACGGTCGCGTCTGTCGCGAGCTGATGGGATAGACACACAAGCTTTCATTCGAAGCATTCACTGGTGAGGGAGAAACGGTAGGGAGGATTGATGGTGGTCGGGGAGCACTGTATGAGCGAGCGACGTTGAGTGAAGACATGACAGGAGGAGTTTACTTGTATATAAGAGTTACTCGGACATAGGGATATGTAATAACTGATAATTTTTTAGAGTTGGCTAAATAACTTGCATAATTCCCACACTATTTTCAAGTAATAAAACAACATGCTATCCATTGCAACATAACATTCATCAATAGTTACATAATTCAGTTAACGTTTACCGCTAATCCACCGTTTCTATTATATCTGGACGAATCCGCGGTGACCAACATATTCTCTTTGTCTGGAGCATAATGTTACAGTTCTGGCACCTCAAAATGCATTTGACTAGCCATTTGTTCTGTTCCACAGATATTTATTTTCACACAAATAATATGAATACTTGCGAGTCTCTTAATTTTCTCCAATATCAATTATTGCTAACACATATTTAGTACTGTATATAGCCCATTCATTAAGTATGTAACACTAAACACTCATCCCATCTGATGCCATTCAGTTCTAATATCGAACAATACTCACATATGAAGCCACTTAAAACTATGACAATGCTAATAATCAATACATAGCTTTGTCAATGTGAACTATATCCTTCAGTCCCTTCGTCCAAATTTAACCATAAATTCACCCTCATGATAAAGAAACCCCTACAACCACGGTTATTGTCGCCTCTCCTTCCCTACCTATTTTTCCATCCATGCTCTCCCGACCTCCCCTCTTCCTCTCCATCCCTCCCATAACTCGTTAGGAGAAGCGACCCTATGATGAGTGTGCTCCTGTCTCCATCCAAACCCGTAGCTTCCTCTTTCTTACTGCTTCTTCCATTCTTTGTTATTTGTGCACCCTTCAACCCCTCCAACCTGGCAACTTCATTACCTCTTACCAGTACAACAATCTCTGCCCTCTTCAACATTCACCACACCCTCGAAAAGCTCGCCCAATCTCTTAACTACCTTCTCAAAATACAGATACCGATCCAAAATATACAAAACTCAAAACTGCAAACCTAAAAATTATTTATTGGTTACTCCATTGTTTGCTAAATGTAATATGTTCGCTACCGTACATGCATATCCCCTTACTGTGCCATGGTAGATACACATTCCTGACACAAATGCCCTTACAAAACCCAGAAATAATTAGGCCCGTACAACGTAATTCGATACTTGTTCTGCCATACAATATTATTATGACACAGGCGTTTTCCACCATCCTTCGGCCACACAACTTGCTGCATGGTCTGAATCATGGATACGAGATGTGAATATGAAACGAGACTCATCAGGCGTTTCGCTTACCAACTTAATTCGGCATAAAGCTCTGTAGTTACGAGTTTCCCCAAGACTCCTTACATCCCTCACTTTAGCTATAATTATATCTATACTTTAAATGCCAAACAGTCTCTGTCCACTTACAACTCTAAAACGGTTACACCTACATCCAAAACCCATATATATTCTGAATCACCATCACCAGGCTTAGGTTTTGGTATGACGTAACTTCATAAAAATTACGTCACCTACTATGAATCCGCTAAAAAAACCAGTTACACTCCCAAAATTATATATTCTGAATCAGCACCACCGGCAAAGTTTGTATGACGCAACTTTACGTCATAATTACATTAAAAACATTTCAAACTACTTTAGTTCCCCGTCAAGCTCAGCTTTGCAATGTCATTCAATTAGAGTCTGGGACAAACACTCAAAGTGGTTGGACTCAACCTTACCGAGCCAGTGTTCTCCCACGGTCAACTTTATGTTGGCTGCTCAAGAGTTGGGAACCCCAACAAACTCTCCATTCTGACCAAACATGGCATGACAAAAATTTTCCAAGAAGCTCTTAAAAACTGTTATGAACATACCCGGTGTTGCCCGGGAAAGATTCCTATATGAGTAAGGACTAAGGAGACATTTTATAGTTTAGCGAGCAACATTATTAAATTATCTTCGTGAGAGGTGTTTTCATTGATGTACAGTCAGGACTATAACAGTTACACGTTTGCTTTTAATAAAACTTTTTACAGAGACATGTCATGACCACGTCATGGCGTTATACATATGGATGTCATGTCCAGGCTATTCAACCATGACATCAGTCATGGGCCAGGCCCAGGCCTTGGGGGTAGCTGCAGTAAGACTTAAAAAAGTTGGTGCTTTTTTCACAAAATATTTTTTTACACCTCGCATCTCAGTAAAGAGGTGCGCCATGACATGTCATGTCAAAAGATGGCCCCATGTCTTTGCTATCATGACATGATATCGGGTTATTTCCTGGTCCAGACGTTGGGGTATCTGTAGTAAGGCTTAAAAAAGCGGGTTGAGATTTTTCAACTTTAAACTAGTTTGCTTCAAAGCGTGTATGAAGCAATTTTGCACCAACTTTTTAAACCCATACTACAGCTACCCCAATGCCTGGGCCAGGCCCATGACTAATGTACTGGTCGAATAGCCTCGACATGACACCCATATGCATGACACCATTACATGGTCATGACATGTCTGTAAAAAGTTAATAAAAGCAAACGTCTAACCGTTATAATAGTCCTGACTGTACATCAATGAAAACACCTCACGAAGATAATTTAATAATGTTGCTCGCTAAACTATAAAATGTCTCCTTAGTCCTTACTCGTATAGGAATCTTTCCTGGGCAACGCCGGGTACCTCCGCTAGTACAGAAAAAAAAAATATGAATGTTTCATCAAATATTCATTATCCAATCTAAACGTTACGACATTTAGTTATACATGATTAAAAGTACTTTACAGATATCTGCCTACGACGGCTAACCTATAGTCAGTATTTAACCTATATTCAGTATTTAATTATTACTTTTATGGTGCCAAGCAGCGAAACCAGGAATACGTGGCAATACCTTACATATAGTCACAAGGAAGAAGGGAACAGGAAGGAATATGAAGGATAAACAAGGACAGTCGAGTGGATAGGGATCTGCTCTGGTCAAAAGGGGTGCCAAAACCCTTTAAATGTTGCCGATATCCTTCTAAGCAATGCCCCCTAAAGTGATCACTATAATACGACCTGCTAGCAAACCTAATTTTTTATGTAAACGCAAAATTCATAATTCTTACAATTATAACTAATTTAATTTAATTTCAAAAGGAAATTACTTCAACACGTAGCATGCAAGTAATTTATGCTTACCTGGCAAGTCAGGCCAAACAGATCCATCCAACACTAAAGGTGAACCATGTAAGTACCCATCAATCCTCTTCAATAGTCCGTAGTCCACAATGATTATACGTTGATGGGACACACAGCGACACTTAATCCACCAGTAATGTCAAAAGCTTGGTGTGCAGGTGGTATTTTTTCCAGACACACACACACACTTTATATCACTGATTCACTTTACCGAAGCCCAAGTGAACACCAGCGCACACACAAACACGCATCACTGTTTCCGAACTGACACGAACCACACAGACACTCAGTCCTCCCGTGATATCCAAACCTTAATTGCTGTGCAGGTGGAGTTCGTTTTTAAAACACTGTATAGTGTACGAAACTTCATCACTCAGCCAGTCATTTAAAATATGATTGAATACCCGTGCTTCCAATAACATAACACAATTCCTCAGTTATCTTGTCGTTCGAACCATGCGTTTCAGTTATACAACTAATATTGCTGATGGCCCACAGAACAGCATTTCATATAGTAAATCACTATGAATTACTTTACCGAAGTACAGGTCAATTTTAAACAAGGAGAGTGTACCACTTAACATATATTATATGTAAATACACACTTTTCTCGTTACAACAAATTCAATTAGCGAATAAACTTAAGCAAAAATAATTTTAGATAACCAACTCGCAAGCAATTACCAAAACACTTAAAACTATTATTAATGACGCAATCACAAACTATAATCAAAGACACATCCAAAACCATTATATAATTATTACGTTAACAAAAACTATTGTCGAATACGTAGACGAATACGTAGACAAACTATAAATTATACCAAAGCACAATTTCAAACTATTAACCAATACGTCAACACCATGACCAGCTTATCACACACAGAGAGAACCACACCCTTCCACCACAACGAAGACACTGATCCGCCTACTGCCAATCCACTTCCATCGTCACCTTCGTTCCCGTGTTTTTTTACTTGCTTTCAAGGATTCTAGTATTGGGAGAAGGATAGGCCACTCTTATGGGAGTTTTGGTCGTCGCGGTACACCAGAGCCACCTACCGGCCAATAGCATATTATCGTTATTTATTATGTATTTTGACCACAATGAATATAATAATAATTTTTTTAGCCAATTAATTACTATCAAAGGTCCTGTACGTTACTAGTAAAGAAAATGAGACTTAAACATTAATCAGGATAAAGGGAAGCAGGCGGGTTGAATCCACGTGGCCGCTAGAGGTGCCACCATCACACCCACCCAAAGTGACTACCCCAAAATAACATTGAGTGGCCTATCCTTCTCCCAGTACTAGAATCCTTGTTGCTATGAAACAAAATCCAACACATATCCAGTTTTGAAGTCGCCTCTTGGATCTTCAAATTAGCTTCGAAACACCACCAACGAGACACTTAACATTGATGTCTGTATAATTTTAACAATTTTATGGCGTACTGTATAATATTTCCAACATACTTTTGTATACTTATAATGATGTCACTTGTTGCAGTGCCTTACTATAACATGTTAAGTGCCACCAAAAAATACCAAACACCTTGTAGCTTCACTCAATAAAATCGAGGCCTCGTAAGCTGCAGGTTACAGATTCCCTACTGATCCAGGTAGAGGTGTAAAGATAAAATGATACTCTGGTAATATAATAACAACTATCAGACACATCCGATGTTAACACTATACATATACTCAAAGATCCTAAAAACTCTCCCACCTCCGCTGACCTGAAACAAGACCCGGGTTCTTCTTGCCCGGAGGTTCACCCTTATAAAGACAAGCCGGTAAAGCGAGATTCAAAGATGTTAATGAGTGGATCTGAACATACATTGATTCGACCCACGAGTTGTAATGCAAGAGATTCGATCGATCCATTCACAGTTTCACACCATCATTCACCAACCTCAAAACTCGGTGAACGGACATTCCCTTTGTCTTCAGACGTCTTCTCTCGTTCTAGTAGTTCAATTTATTGAATTGTAACTCAGAAATTATTATGAGTGTTTTGAAGTGAAGTCATAACGTAATAAAATCAAATTTATGACTTCAATTAATCCCTCTTTTTAACACCAATATATGACATTATATTTATTTATATATGCAATATGATATACAATAATATCATAAAGTAATACATTTCACGCAAACATTATTTATGACACCAATCACCAAATACAACACAAATTACCTACTGTACCTGGTGCCAACTCCCTTCATTAACTAGCTTTCTATTACACGTGGGTGATAGGTTTGGTATATTCTTTTCTTATAATGCAAAAAGTATATTACTTACATACATACATATACCAGGCCTTCCATCTCCACGCTGGAGGTAGCCCCATCACGTCGCAAACCCTCCGAAACACAAATGCCCAAACGTAGACCCCCCCCCCCCACACACACACACACATACACTCCACATCTCAACCCCCCAATCCCTGTTGGAGGAGGGAGCAACCCCAACCGCACAACCGCATCCCCTTGTGGGACTACATGGGGCACAGCTATGTTTACATCCATAGCAAGGCCCGACAGTAAAAGCTGGTTTACCTCTGCCTCTTCACTACAGGGCAAACTTCCCCTCCAGCATCCAGCCAGCCATGGGCCACACTCAATGCAGGCCCCTCCTCCAAGGACAGTGAAGCCGCGTCCACTCTTCAAGCATTCACCACCCTCCTCCACTCGTTTCTGTCACGTGCAATCACACTACCTTGCTCCACAGATGTCTTTTCACGGTGTCCATCCATCTCCTCTTTGGCCTTCCTCTCCTCGTTACACCTCCCACATCTGAGCATTCTATTCTCCTCCATTCTCTCCACATGTCCAAACCATCTTAGCACACTGCTCTGCATGGCCTGCTAACTCTCTCACAACACCTGTCCTTCTCCTAACTTCCTCATTCCCGACTCTGTCCATTCGAGTCACACCACACATGCTTCTCAGACATCTCATCTCTACTACATTCAACCTTCTCTTCTCACTTTCTCCCATATTCCATGTTTCCGCTCCATACAGTGCAGTAGGCACTGCTATCCCTTCGCACAACTTCCTCTTTACATCCATTCTAAGTGACTTACAGCCAAACATCCTATTCATTCCTCCTAGCACCTTTCCTATACCTCATATACTCTAGAATTTACCTGTCTCTATTTTGCTATCCACCGTCACCTTTGACCCCAAATACTTACAGCACTCCACTTCCTCCAATATTTCACCATCTAGCATTATATTCATCCTTCTACCCTCTGCTCCCCTGCTACATATCATTACTTTGCTCTTTGCCACATTCACTCTCAGTTTCCTCCTGCACACCCATCCAAACTCCTGCACTAACATACTCAGTTCCTTTTCTGACTCTGCCACTAAAGCCGTATCATCAGCAAACAGTAATTGGTTTAGGCCCAAGTCTCTACCTCTGCTGTCCACCAAGCTCAGTCCTCTCTCCATCACCTTAGCATATACCTCTTTTACCACACCGTCCATATAAATATTAAATCACCATGGTGACATCACACAGCCTTGACGGAGGCCCACCGTTACTGGGAACCATTCACTCACATTACTTCCCACTCTAACACACGCTATACTGTTCACATAGAAACTTTTCACCCTTCTCAATAATTTCCCCCCCAGCCTGTACAACTGCAAAACCTTCCACAATCCATTTCTATCAATTCGGTCATGCTTTCTCGAGATCCACAATGCTCATATTACTTCTTTACTTTTCTCTAAATACTTTTCACACATCAGCCTTACTGCAAATATCTGGTCCACACAACCTCCCTCTCCTAAAGCCACCTTGCTCTTCACCAATCACAGCCTCCGTACCCTCTCTGACTCTCTTTATCAGCACCTTCCCATACAGCTTTCCTACTACACTTAACAGGCTTATACCCCTGAAACTCGTACATTGGTATATATCCCCTTTTCCCTTATATAGAGGTACTACACAAGCACTCACCCAATCTATTGGGACCTTACCACTGTCAAAACATACCATCAACAACCTTAACAACCACTCCATCATACTTGTTCCACCATATTTCAGACATTCTACAGCGCATCCATCCAAACCTGAAGCTTTCCCTGTTTTCATCTCTCTCATTGCCACCTCCACCTCCTTCTTTCTTATCGGCTCCCCATTTAATCCCTCCAACCTGTTTACTCCATTTCCCCTTCCAAACACAACAATCTCAGCTTCTCTATCCTCAACAACATTCAGCAATCCCTCAAAATAATCGGACCATCTCCTCTCAACTGCCTTCTTCTCAACCAGCATGGTACCATCCTCTGCTTTCACCCTTTCCTCTTTCCCTGATGTCCCTTTCCTTATCCTCTTGACTTCCTTCCAGAACATTTTCTTATTTTCCTGGAAATTTGCAGTTAACTCCCCCCGCCCCACCTATCATCTGCCCTCACTTTAGCATCCCGTACAGCTCTCCTTGTTCTATTTCTCTTCTCCTTGTAACACTCATACGATTCCTGATCTTTTCTCTGTAACCATACTTCAAACGCTCGCCTTTTTTCCACTATAGCTGCCTTAACTTCCTCACACCACCATTAACTACCCTTCCTCAAACCAACCCCAACCAGTCTCCAACCGCAAACCTTCTCCGTATATCCTACTACTGCCCTTTTAAACATTTCCCATTCCTCCTCTACTTCACCTGTCTCCCTCTACCTTACTCTATTCTAATTCATAGCAATCTCCTCTTGATACTCCAACATCTTCTCTTTTTTGCTCAACTCTCACTATTAAAGCCCTCTTTACTCCTTCCCTATTTCTTGGTACCACTCGTAACCTACCCTCTACTAGAAAATGGTCCAAAATACCACCCCCTTCCCCCCTCAATATTCTAACATCCAACAAACACTGTAAAGCAGTCTTTGACACTACCACATAATCTATTAAAGCTCTATCTACCATTCTCCCATTTATCTGTCTTTCCCACGTATATTTATATATTTCTTTTTTCTTAACAAATGCATTTCCAACTACTAGCTCTCTCTCTACACATAACCCAATCATTCTTTCACCACTCTCATTTATTCCCGGCATCCCCATACCTACCCACAACCCCCTCTACTACCTCATCCCCCACTCTTGCATTCAAATCTCCCAAAAGTATGATGTTCACATTCTGACCAAAACTCCGTATACATTCCTCCAATTCATTCCAAAACTGTCCTGTCTCCACCTCATCCCTCTCACTTCCCGGCCCATACGTACTCACAAACACCCAATTCCTGACCAAATTTTACTCTTACCCACATCAACCTTGCTGACAACTCCCTCTGCTCCACCACATTCCGATTCACTTCTGCACTCAGAATGAAAGCCACTCCTTCCCTAGCTCTTCCCCCCTCCACCCCTGACACTCTACCACTCACACAACCAAACTCACATTTACCCTTCCCTTTCAACTTTGTCTCACTCAATGGTAACACATCTAACTTCCTTTCAACAAACACTCTCCCAACCTCCTCCCTCTAACCTACAACCGTACTACATCCACGCACATTCATTGTCCCAATCTTTATATTCTTGGGGATTTGTGAAGTACAATCACTTCCCTCCCCCCTTTTCCTTTGTATGTGCTCCATGACGAAATTGCTAGGGAAATCTTACCGCAGAGGGGTCCCCCGTGCCCCTCGCTCCAAGGCCATTGCACCGTAAACAGTGGGCGATGGGGTCGCCACATCCCTACGCCTCATCAGTAAGAAAGAAGAACACTAAGTAGTAGAGAAAGAATGGGCGAGCTATGGGAGGTAGAGGACGCTCAATCCTCCCTTAGATAGACCCACCCATCACAATTACATACACCATTTTATATGCATATGCTAAGCACTTCTAATTTCTTGTAAATGTTAGGAATGAGAACAAATATATAATCGTGTAATATAAAGTTTTATTGGATTGCTCTCCTTTATAAAGCCAAAACATTAAATAACAGGATTATTAACTAACTATCTGTAAGTGACAGAAATAACAGTTTTGGTCAATTATAAAAATTTCTGAGGGAAAGAGTATCTTGAGAGTAAAATAAATACAAACAAACAAGTAACACAGAAGGTAAATGTGTGGTAACTTTCGAAAACCAAAAGCAATAGATGCTAAGGCCAGGAAGCTCCAATGAATGTTCACTGAGGAAATGTGGCCATATTGTGGCAAATGTCAACATACTTTGGTTTTGGATGAGCTAAGAGGGAAGACGTAGAGAATATGTAGATAATCTCTATGACATCGATAGAAAGTGGTGTAGGAATAGACTAGTAAAGTTGTGGGAGGGAAACTGACTGCTGAGAAGATACAGCACACTGGAGACTATGCCCTAGAGTGGTTGAGGAGAATATGTCAGTTGGCTTGAGAGACTGAGATACCTGAGTACTCAAAGGCAATTATTGTACCCCTTCATAAAAATATGGGAGAGCAGAGTGACAGTAAAACCTACTGTACAGAAATACAAGTCTTTTAAGTTTAGCTGGTGAAAAGTGTATGATAAAATGGTTATCGATTGGAAGAGAGAATGATTGAATGAGTCTAGTGAGGAGCAGCAAAACTTTCATGGTGGCAGAGGATATATTGACCAGACAGATGTTCACTGTAAAGACAGTTACAGTGAGAAATACTGAAATCCATGAAAGGTGTAAGGTGAGTACATCACTTTACCAAAGAGTAAAGGAAACTGTTCTGAAATGGCATTAGCCACATGGAAAGAATGGGTAATAGAAGAGTCGTGAAAACAGTGTACACTCAGATACCAAAGTCTCTAGGCCACCGGAGTCGAAGCCCGAGATCTGAAGCAGGCGGTTTCTGGACGACAGCCCACCCAAAACCTCCATTGGTTCGAGATGTGTGTGGCCTTAATCTTGGCCTCGGGTTGTTTGGGTGGGCTGTCGTCCAGAAACCGCCTGCTCCAACTCCAGTAGACTAGAGACTATAGTATCTGAGTGTACAAGTGATTTTGAGGGGCAAAGAAGCAGGGGAAGACCTAAAGGATGGTATGATATGGTGATTAATTGTGTGAGAAAGTGGGGAATGAGAATGGATGAAGCAACAGAAGCTGTGCACGATGGGCAAGAGTGGCAGAGTGTATGTAGATCAGACAAATTCAGTTTTAATTTGACAACTATGAAATGGCTCTTTTCACCAATGCTAAGTGAAGGGACTTGAGTTGTGGATGCAAAAACCTGTTGAGGGAAGCTGAGAACTTTGTGGGCTTGAAAGGGGGAGTGGATGTGAGTGGGACCCATTATACTCTACCTTCTTCTACCCCTAGTGCTGTAGCCCTCCACCTCTCGGAAAAAAAGGGAAATAAAGTATTGATGATGATAACTATCTTTTGAATACTGTATTACTGGTATACAAAATAATGCAATACTTATCACTCTTTATATACAATAAAGACACTACATAAAATAAGATACTGTATTCTATTAAAGCAATTTTCCATTATTATACAAGTATGTTATATTATAGTGTATAAAAAGCTTTACCATTAACTCTCTCCCTCTCTCTTTCTCTTTAACAACAAATACAAAACATGTACAGTAGATGTATACTTGGGATGCATGAATGTGAACACATCCATAAGAGACAATGTGAGTACCGGTATATACCAAGTTACAGGTAACCTAAACAAGCACCAAAATTACCTGGAAGAGTATTTTACAGCCTTCAAAAAAATATACAATATACATACAAACATTTTCTCACTTAACCAACCACATCGGTTTATGTCTATTACAGTATCATTGCATTATCTACATACCTTACATTTAAACTATCATAACTGTGCCCTAAAACCAACACTATCACAGCACTAGAAAACCTTTTTCTGCATTACCAAATGCTCCTACATATGAATTTCACACAATTATTATGGTTTGCAGTACACTGTACATTGTTGCTTTCTCTTTGAAGATTTGCATGACTATCAAAATCATTATCTTATACTGTAGGAGGCAAAAGTCCTGTTGCCTCACTCTGCACTACTTGAAGGATAACATAAATAGGCTAATCATCAGTCATACACATTCCGCCACATAATTACAATATCCAAGGGGCATATTAATAAACTACTCTGGTTTTATAGCTTATGAGCGTATGAAGTTTATATTTCCATAACTTCATGACTCGGCAGATATGGCAACAGGACTTGTGCTGTCAACTATACCATGTACTATATACTTTTATTCCTTTAGATTCAAATAACTCGCCACATTGCAAAGAACCCCTTAGTTAAAATTTAAATGAAGAATGTCATTCTCTTTAGCAGATTCTTATCTAAAGAGCTACTGACATGGATGATATACAGTTATTTCATTTTGCATCCTGAGAATCCCACTTTTTCAAGATTTCTTCACAGAAGGAAGATGGTTTAAGTAGTGAAAATATGATATACTGTAGTTATACAAACAAAAAGCAAAGGCTCAAATCCTCTCAGTGGCTGGGGCCAAAATTAACTTGTAGAATGGTTTACCTTAACATTTAAAGTAACTGATCATGAGATCACTTCTTATCTTAAATCTACCTTGCTGGTGTCATAACATCTGCCTACTAGAATTTCAGTAACATGCATATACAGGACAAAGGCTGTTTGAGGCTCTTTTTGGGAAAATTAAAAACAGTACAGTATATACCCAAGATTACAGTTACTGTAGTGATAGTCATGGTTAGATAATCAAATAGACAAAGGAGCTACATCCCTTGGGAATAATAATAATAATAGTAATGATACAAATGATAACAATAATAATGATAACAATGAGAAATTAGCTCCAGGCCAGAAAGGCCTTCAAGGACAAAGATAATCTATAACAGAGATTTGTACCAAGAAACAATGCCAGGTTATCTGTCAGACATAAACAAACAAGAAGTTAAAGCACCAGCAAGGGTATTTTATGGTGTCTGGCATCCTTTAGGAAGTTACAAAAACAATAATTGGAAGCAATGTATAAGTTAAGTCTGACTTTACCATCAAGAAGATTTGACTAACTGGCCATTAAGTATTTTTAACTACTAGGTTACCTCCTTCAACAAATGGCTTGTTTGCCAATATTAGTCATCTCCGTTTTCCTCCTCCTGTGTAAGCAGTGTCTGTCGTAATTCCTCATGAAGGTTTCTAGCGTAGTTAATCTGTTGGGCAACCTGAGAACAACAAATTTAGCATTACTGTACATGCTAAAACTACTACAGTACATTAATGGGCAACAATATTACTCTTATCATTACTGTATTTTGGAAACCTTTCCCCATCCTCAGAACTCCCCCAAATAAATGGAATAGTCATGCCAGAAGAATCCCTAAATATATTAAGACAAAGCCCATGTAGAAGTGCTCAGCTGCCATACATGTACTTCCCAGGTTTGTTATTTGTGACCCTCCTACAAAACAATCAGCCATGGTCCTTATAACACACATAACAAGCAACTTACCCTCTTGGCAATGCTGTGGGAGTCGCAGCGTACTTTGGGCCTCTTGTAAGCCATATCAGAACCTTGGGGAATGTTGTATTGATCAGGCCACTCTGCCTTTAGTGTCAGTTCAATATAGTGACGCTGATCCTCCTCTGGACATAACACTATGGCCTTACACTGGTGCAAGTCTCTGCAGACCACCAAAACAAGTTACAAAACCAAATATTGTTGAAATTGGTAAGTATATACAGTATAAAGCATATTCTTGAGTTTCACATACAGTATTTCAATTTAGTGGAACCCAAATGCCAAATTTCCTTATCAAATATAACATATAGTACTGTATTTCTCTCTCCCTTAGAAAATAAGTAAAATGGAACTGATGATGATGACGAGTAAATGGGATGCATAAATTTAGAAAAGTCCGAAAAAAGAGAGGTATGATGTGTGGTGTGAGGCTTCCTCTGTCTGTCTATCAACCCACTGAGAATGAACCCAAATATTATGTTATTACTAATTTCTTCTCACCTGTAACCAACACTGAGTACAGGTGTTGGTGAAAGGGTTGGGTCTGTCTGGCTGAACACCCTCACTTGCTCGCTGGAGATCAATATTCTCAAGTCTTCCTCACCCTCTCGCAGCACTTCATAACCAAGGAAGCTGAGTGAAACAAAATATGAGTAAGGAATATATAATAATGCTTTTTTGTTTTTTAAATATATGTACCAGGCCTTCATCTCCACACTGGAGGTAGCCCTTTGTTAGGCAAATCATACAGAGGAGGGGTTCCCCGTGCCCCTCACTCCGTGCTATTGCATCTGAAACAGGACGCGAGTCAGCTTCGGCTATGGCTGCCTAAGTAGGAAGGCCTCAGTCAGCCGGCTCAAACCCCCCCACCCCCTGCTCACAGGGGTGGTACCCTCTGGCAACAGTGAGAGATTTTTACAGTGTCCCGAGCAGCTCTCGAATGCTACACCATAGAAACTGCAGCCACGCACTCTACCACTGTACTTTCAGTCTTCTAGGTCTGTTTTTAAGGATGTTAGATTACAGAAACATAATGAAGCTAAAGTCTCACAAATATTCTGACTCTACAGTATAAACTAAATGTATGAGATGCTGTTACTCACATCTCGGAGGAAGATGCATGATGGAAGGAGAACAATAGCTCCTGACCAGTTGCTTGAGCCTTGCAGTAACGTGGAAGCATACCATCCAATCCAACAACCAGCCTTGGAAGTCTTATCCGACATGGCAGCTTCTGGGAGGGGCTGTCCGAGGAAGATGATAATATTGTGATGGTAAAAAATGATCAAAATAGGGAAACTTACAATAATGAAACCTATATACAACAATTTTACACTTGAACCATATTATAGGCCAAATTAATCAACCCAAATAGTAAATTGACCTTATTAGAGAAAAATATTCTGATCAGAAATAACAATCCTATTACAAAAAATTTCATACCATATCAACCATTGTTGTAGAGGATTGCTTTATTGAACTTACTGCTTGCTAGAATCCCGGACAGCTAAGGAAGTGCTGCTAGCCAGGTCGAGTAACCCGATGGCTGGCTTTGTTACTGTCCCAACCACACCCTTTGCAAATCCCGAGAACAGGCCCTGAAGTAGATAACACACTGTAGATCCTGCCATTTACCTTCTCCAGGATTTGTTTTACCAGTGAAACTTTGAGAATATTATATTCTTGCCATACTTAATTAAAAGCATTTTCTATGAAAAATTTGGTGATTATGAGAAAGTAAATTCTTCTCCTTCATGATCATCATTTTACTTATACTTTATCATTATCACTACCCTCTCACCGGAAAGCCCTCTTGAGATGCTCCAGTATAGGTCTGTGAGACAATACTGGTGAGTCCACCATAGATTCCCAGGCCCAGTCCTCGTAGCCCCGCTACCATGTGGTCTGCTCCACTGCCCTGGTGGATAGTACGCAGACGTTGTCGATATTCTTCATGACGGGAGTCCATTGTTACTCGACCTACTGCATCAGACAGGGACCCTAGGACATGGTTGTGAGTTAGTATTGCATAGTACAAAAACACAGGTAAATGGTTTGGATGTGCTGAAAGAATGGTTTTATATAAAAATCAATCGAGGAATTGGTAAAGTAAAGTGAAGGAATACATGAAGAAAGTATGATGAAAGATTGGTAGAAATAGGTATTGTCCAGGAATAATGTATATACAGTATATACATAGCTGGAGATTATCAAGGATAATTGCAGACTATTCTGTCTTGGCCTCCTTCATGAAAGGAGTTTCCAGAAAGATGTCTGAGCAATAGGTATTTATGATCAAGGATAATTTCAGTGCAGTGTACAATAACTTTCGATAATCCCTTCTGTATTGGATAAATGAACAAAGAAACTAATCTCGGCAACATAACTGCTTATAATTATTGCTGTTCAGCTGCTTTTAGGATCAGTGGCATATACTGTATTACATTTCAGATAAATTCAAGAAAGGAATACATAAAATGAATAAAAAATGTAACACAAGGGCAGAAGTGTATGTATAAGTGTATCAATGAAGCAGAGGCAACACTAGTACTGTACAGCTCACACTGGTGCTTCTCAAACTATAAATTCTCCCCACACAAGGATGCACTCTTTCATACAACTGCACACACACATGCACAAGGATACACACACATGTACAGTACACAAACAACTTCCCTCCTTTTCTTAAGTGATTGTAATACTGAATCTAAAATGATTTGGCAGAAATATGTGTTATTACGTTTAGACAGTTCTACATAACGACTGGTGAAGGAATTCTGATAATTTAATGATAATCATATTGCAGAATACTTTTAGGTCATCATCTTACTGCTAATTCTGTTGACTTGGTTTTGATTACATTGTTCTCCTTCAAAAATATGTTATTAATAAACATAATATACAGACACCATGACATTCTGCATTATAATCATAAAATAATATAGTAGTTGGGTTCATACTAAAAAAAATAAAATAAAATGACATATAACATACATTTATAGTTCTGGTCAAAGCACCATCCAAGTAAGTGGTGTACTGTATTCATAATTATGGGAAGATAAGAATGAGTGCAATGCTGAATGCAATAAATTACTCTTCTAAAAATACTGGAGTTTTTAATTTTGATTTTGATCTGCATATTGTACCTCTTTGCTACTTGGTTAAACAGGGACAGTATGGGTAAACACTTCAGCCAAGAGTTTCACTGGTCTGGGAACTGAACTGGTTGAGAGAAATAATACAATATCAGAGAGAAAAAAATCAGATTGATATTATATTTTATAACAGACAACACCGCAACACTGGAGCAAGAAGCAAAACACGAGCGCCAAACTCGATGACGGGTGGCGGCTGCAAGCTTACCCGTCACCTTGGCGGTTGAGTTGGCCATGCCGTGCGTCACGTTCCACACCAGCCCCCCAACCGACCCCTCGTGTACCAGCTCACTCACGCCCTCAGTTACATCATGCAGCAGCCCAAATGGGTTACCTAAGAAGTCAGTAGAGCCAAGTATCTTCACAGCTTGGGATTTAAGTTCCTGTAAAATAAAGACAAGGAAAACCATAATCTTCTTACCATCTTGGACCTCACCAAGAATACTCACTGTGGCAAATAGTCAATTCCTGCAATGACTGAATATTAAGCAGCTTGGTGTGCTTTGAGCCATATGGAGTGGAAGGACTGATTGCAGTGATAGTCTAGATTAATGTTTCACGATAGGCATAAGATACTACTGCATACAACACATATGAGAACCAACTGATATTTATATAAAGACAGTATCTCACCTCCCTATAATGCTTGGTGATACAATCAACGAGGAAGCGTTGAGTCTCAAAGGGGTGGCAGCGGACAAATGCCTCTAGGTTCACATTTGCATTTTCAAACCTAACCAAAGTGGTCAATCCCATTTTGCGTTTTATCCTCTTCAGTTCTGGGGTTAGTTTCTTTGATGTCAGGACACTCAGACGTACTTGGTTCAGGTTCAGTTCTAGCTTGGTAAAGTAGTACCTGAAATGTTATATTTAAATGTTATTCACCTATAGGTATGCACACAACACCATCATTGTACATATAATTACATAAATCCGTGCAAATATATATGAGCAAGTTACCCCACTCAGGAACTGAACCCAAGCAGCTGGACTAGGGTTCAAGCAGGTACTACTACAACCACCACCACCTTGGTGATGGGAAATTCAAAGAATTCCCTGGATCCCATTTCCTCTCTAGGTTATTTGTTCCTGGTTATATTTTTCTCTGTTTTCTTTCTGTAGGGTATCAGGCCTGCTACAGCAAGAAATACACACATTCATGGAAACACTTGCCTATTATCAGCAAACAGTGACTCTTTAGTGCTGGATTGTTAACTCCTGCAGTACAAAACCTGACCATTAGTGACTTCATTTTGGCCAGCCCATAACCACCTATGGATGGATACTGTGTGTGGGAAGAAGCCTAGAATTTTGTTGACTCGAAAGAAATATTATATGGCAACTACCTACCTGGTGGCATTGACAGAAGTGGCAGCTGCCAGCATGCGTCGTGTGTCATACTGGTGTTCATCTGTGGTAAGGAGGGCAGGGTCATCCAATGGGTCACAACCAGCCAACAGCATCACACGGAACACCAGTGAGTCCTCCAGTGTTACAGTCAGGTTTTTAAAGCTAACCAGAAGGTCCTGAGGAAAATAAAGAAATGCACTCAAAGCAAGAACATGGATTTAGCTACAGAGTACCTAATCTCAAATACAGTTCTTGTAACTGTATTATGTTTGTTGCATACAGACTGTAAGCAACAACTATTGTCTACCTGAGTTGTTGTGTTAATACAAGACACTTATCCGTATTATATCCTACCCTGGTGACTTACTTTGAAAATGTAAGCATTGGTACATGTGGAGAGAACCTGGTGTGCATTGATGTATATGGCAGGGAGGTGGCGGGTGTCATCTGTCTTACTTTGGGGCGTCACATACAGGACCACAGGACACTGTGCCCCCGTCAACTGGTTATCAATCTGGAATTAAATGACATTTCGTTAGTCCTTTCCTGACAAAAACTTGGCAAAACTTGAGACAGTCTGGTCTTAAGTCCTCTAGATATATATTTACTGTATATACCTGTAATACTGTAAAGCCTGTATAACTCAACCAATTATCTTTACCTTTTTTTATTTAACCTGGCTTACCTGTATATCCTTAACACTGCAGTCAACTGAGCGCTGTGTGAGGGAGCTCTGGTATTCACAGATGATGCCAGTGAGTTTGGCATAGCACAGTTCCTGAGGTGGTGACTGCTGCACCAATGACACTCCCAAACCACCATGTAATCTTAGGTGCATCTGTGTGAAAAAATGTCATTACCAAGTTGATTGCATTTCAGTACAGGTAAATCATATTTCAGTTAACTTTGTTGGATGTAATTCTCTATTGCAAGTACAGTGCTCCCCCCAAGTAGACGGGGGTTATGTACCAAGCAGGCGCCGTGTACTTTGAAATCGTCTACTTGGAATTGATAAATAAAGGGAAAAAAATAGGTTCGGTACTGGAGATTCCAAAAACTATCCCTTCTTGACCATTATAATATGTACACTCAACCCCAGATTCTCTCTCTAGTGAATTAATTCTAAACTTGAGCCAAAGGTATAGAAAATGTATGTTTTTAAAGGCTGTTCATTCTAAAAGGGTAGGCCTAAAAGCACGAGTGTAGTGAGTGAAGAGTGAGAGTGATAGTTGACAAGTTCAGTTATCACCAATAATCCATGAGTTTCTACTCATACAAATATATTTCCTGAGTTTATATTCATTATTCTTTGTCACTTTCTCTTACAATCACTTGCACTTTTCACCATATCAAATGTCTGTACCGGGATATGTGCTGAAAGTATGAAAAATGCCCGTTTAGAGAAGTTGTTCACTATAAAGGGGTTGGCTTATCGCGAGTGTATCAAGCGAGCGTGAGGGTGAAAAGTTGTTCACTATAAATGGGTTAGGCTTATTGCGAGTGTAACGAGGGAGCGGGAGGGTGAAAGCTGTTCACTATAAAGGGGTTAGGCTTATCATGAGAGTAACAAGCGAGTGTGAGGGTGAAAATGGAATGGTTAGTTCAGTTACCACCAAATCTCATTGAATTTTCAATAGTGCACACACATTCCTTAGTTTGTATTTATTAATTTGGGTAATTTTCTCTTAAAATCACTTCCACTGAATATCGACTTGCGCATAGGTACGCCTACTTTTGAAAAACCGTATACTTTTGGTATTTTGGTCTCAAATAATTTCTCTGCCTACTTGGAAATCGTCTAGTTCATGACCGCCTACTTGGGGGGAGCACTGTACAGTGATTTTCATCTGAATGGTATAAAACTGTTTATGTCACAATGAGATCACCTTGATTAATATTACTTTAATCAACAGACACAGAGAATGTAAACTAAATGGCATACTGTATAGCATAGTGGAATACAAAAATAGAGCTAAAACACAGTATTCCATAATTATTAACTATTTATAACAACATTTCCCATCTCAACTCTGTTCACTCAGGCGTGATTCATCCAAGTCATTATAGAGAACGGAAATGTTCTTGTGGGTTGACGCTGACCTATTGCACATGTACCATATTTTCGTCTCTGACTCATTTATAGTATTTACCTGTACTTCATGAAGGGTGATGTCTTGGCTGGATTGGTGTCCAGTGCCTCCACTAGTCTTCTTGATTGTTGTGGTGCCACCTTCCTCAGTCACACTAACCCAGTCCCCACTCTCAGTCCGTGCCACCAGGGATGTATTCTACCAAAAACAGACAACACTTTTACCTGCTGCACGAGTTATTTTTAATGTCATGTGCTACACCTTAAAATATCATGTTCATTTGCTAATACTTTACAGTACTGCAAGTAAACTCGATTATGGCCCTTCTGACATATCAGAAGAGGCTGGATGGAGCCATTGCGGATGCCTGTCCGGGATGCAACACAGCACCCCATTCTATTTAACACATTATTGAAGACTGCAACGCACACAACCACACTCGCCAACAACACAACATACACTCTCTGAGGGCACTGTGGGAAAGCCCAGTTCAGGCCATGACCTTCCTCAGGAGCTCGGGGCTGCTCGGCCAGACAGCTTGAGGAACTTCAACAACAACAACATTAAATGCTCTTTACTAGGGCTATTTATTCAGCTACTTTAAAATGGGATGAGATGTTGAAACTGAAATTGACGAAGGGGCCTGAAGTAGGCTTGTAAACACATCAGACAGATTTTTATGAGGCACAAATACAATATATCTAGTGTCACAACATTAAAAAAAAAAAAAAAAAAAAAAAAAGTAATTAAATCTTATGATGAAGGGAAGGTGCAGTGTCTTAACTTTAAAAATACCATAATATCATTCAATAGAAAGGTTAGAGAAGTTGTAGTTTCTGTACCTTACTATGGACATCAGTGACTTGGAGTACTCTGGTGGGTCCATCAGTGACCACTCGTATAGCCAGGAGTCCTGAGCCTGGTCTGAGACGCTGGCGGGACACAGCCTGCTCCACGGGTACACCATTTGACATTGTACCATACTGTACTAGTTGGGGTGGTCCCAGTACCACATCATTCCCTGCAGTGATTATGGTGAATTTGATGGTTAGGATACAGTAATGAAGGTCCTTATTTAGCTTGGATTACAAAAGTACTTTTTAAATATGGAAAAATAGTTTAATATAATAAAAAATCATGGGGAGAGAGTAGTATGTGGAAATCACAGAGGGATATGCCTCCTTAGTGTAGTAGGGAAGGTGTACTGTAGAGTAGTGATCGAGAGAGTAAGAGTGTCAGAGTGAGAACAGAGAAATGGGTGGGTGAGGAGCAGGGTGGGTTTAGGAAGGGAAGAGGGTGTGTAGAACAGATTTTCTCCTTGAGGTGTGCCGTGGAGAAATATCAGGAGAAGGCACAGAAGTTGTATGCTGCATTTATGAATTTGAAAGTCTGTGAAAAGTACTGAGAATATATGGAGTGGTTGGAAAGTTGCTGAAGGCAGTGAAGATCTTGTATGAGGGTGCAAGAGCAGCAGTCCGGGTGAACAGTGAGCAGAGCGAGTTCTTTAATTTGAATGTCGAGTTGAAGCAAGGGTGTGTGATGCCCCCATGGCTGATCAGTGTATATATGGATGGAGTCATGAAGGAAATACAGGGAAGAGCAGAGAGTGAGGTAGAAGGATGGAGTTGAGAGGTATATGAGTGAGAGTGGCATTGGGTGGGAGGAGGGACTTGCATGGAGGCGATTCATTTGTGGCCACCCCCTTCGGGGATTGAGGCGTCTGGCAATAAATAGATAGACAGATAGATAACTTTGATTGTCATTATAAAAGATTAATGAATGCAGCAAACCATCCACACAAAATACATGTTTTGAAAACCAGAGTATCTTTCAAGCAAATACTGTCCTATCATTATTATTATTTCCCTCTTCTCATGGGGTGAGGGAATCCAGAGCCAGAAATGAAACAATCTAATCATAATAACAAGAGGGAGAGACAGAAATACCCAAGTATGGGTAAAACACTCACTCACATAGCTACTCTCTCTTAAACATGTCTGAACATCACTGGTCAAATATGGCTTGCTGGAATTAGGTATTTATTGTTAATTTTTGCAAAAATAAAAATGTGGTATACGAAAACTCATCTATGTATAACTTTACTGAACATAAATTACTGCTGATCACCACACAAAGAACACAGCAAATATTTTGCATAAATGTATTAGAGTAATTTACTAATATTAATATATATTAACAAGAAGGAAATAATGGTAGGTTCCACATGGGCTAGTAGTCGTAAAACTCTCAGGCTCAGCTGCCACAAGTGATATATCTAAATCAGACCCTTTGTATTTCACATCATTTCACATGTATACAACAATATGGTAGTTTGTCACTTTAGTCACGTGGATCCATTCAGATATCTAACTCCTGAATCCCTAGAAACTGTCAAGGCTTACAGGGTACTGTATCAAATGTGTTAACAAAGGCCATACCTATCATGCAGATGTTAGTTGCTCTATTGCACTATTTGCACTCATACACATCAGAAAGCATTAATTATAGCCATATTCTTAAGGGACCCCTGTGATGTAGTCAGAAAATTAAAGGTTTGTGAATCCTTCAAATATTGCCACGAAACACCACCTATATTAAAGGAGCTTGTTTCATGGCAGAGTCAGAAGCTACCAAGTCTCATACACGATCACAGGGTCCTTAATTGTTAGCTTAAACTGTAAGCATGTAAGGGCCATATTCAAGACCAGTATCATGGCATTCCTAAATGCTGTTTAGCAGGCCTATTTATTGGTACAGTGTGTCAGGTATCAGCAGTTACAAATTATGCAATAAAGACCATGATTATATGAAATGCTATATAAGATAATACAACAGGATGTTTGTATCAAAATCAACGTATGAAAATTTATAAATAAATAATATTAGTCAATAAAATGTCTCCATTCACCAAGGCAATCCGAAGGGACTTGGGTCATTAATGCAAAAATGTGTGGAGGGGAGCTGAGAATTTTGTGGGCTTGAAAGGGGAAGTGAATGGGAGTGTGACCTATTTTACTGGTCATTTCCATCTCTCAGTTCTGTATCCTGCTTTCATTTTTCCACAAACGAAGGAATGAAGGAACATAAAAACCCCTGGCTCTAGAGCCCCACACCCATAGGAAAAAAAGCAATGGGGTAATGATCATGAATATTCCAAACATTAGTTTCAACATCATGTACCTTCAAATATGTCTACAATAAGAACAGCCCCCAAGTCCAAAAGCTCCAAGAATAATGACATTATTCTTGGGGATGCTGCTCTCCTTTGTATATACCTAGGTGATGCTGTCACACTATCTCCAAATTTCATTATACTGACCCATTTTGGGGGACATCATAATCAAGCAGAAGAGGCAAGTACAGGTATGTCTCAATCATGACACTAAGTCTGATTATTATCAGAGGTAAACAACAGACCACAGAGACAACAAACCTTTTGGTAGTTACTGTACCATCAAAGATGATTTTGTTTTTGAATACCCTCATGTTATTTTTCCTTGAGTTTTGGCCTTTATTCATGGGAGCCCTTGCATTTTCAGATTAGAAGATACACATAAGAAAAAGGAGATAAGATAACTTATGAAGAACGATACAATTGATGAATAATAAATTGGCACTGATGAAAACTGTATGAAGAGGCAGTACTGTACAGAAAGAATCATTGCTAAATACATAAGCCAATGAGTCTATAATATTTCTATCTGTGATTACAATCAGGAAACACAACAAAACAGTGAATATGACTGTCACAGATACATACAGAGTTGCCATGAGCCACCAGCATCTGTAATGGCAAGAGCAACAAACTTTTAATGTCTGATAGAACACCATGATACCTATTACTGGAATTCTATTTTGTTGTCCTAAATCAATCAAATGTTAATGCTTAATATTTTGTTCACACCTTGAAGATATATCTTGGCTCTAATCAATTTTAAGTCAATGATGCGAAAAATAAAAATTCCTTCAGTACAGGAGCCACTGCCACATTAAGATTTTCAATGGTTATATTAATAAATGTGAGGTGCATCACCTTCCTTTCACTTAAAACATGATGTCGAGTTATTTTTTTTAATGTAACCTAGCTTGGTGATATAGATAAATTTTCAAAGCTGAAAACACTTTACATTTTTTGCTAATATTCAATATGATATTGAAGGAAAGTTGTAGTACTTTCCTTGTTTTCATATTCATTTTCTACAGTAACACTCAGACCTGACAAGAGTGTGATGCATCACCAACCTGGTTGAAGGCCGAGGAAGCCATCTTTGGCTTGCACAAACATATTATAATGTTTGCAACAGAGCCGGCCGTCATCTGTGAAGCGCCAGGTTTGTGTGAGGCTACGGCGGTCGTCAGGTTTACGCAGCATGAGTGGGACATACTCATTAGGTTGTGGTCCTGGGCCAGCAATATCAAGTACCTTGGGTATGAAAGAGGAGTTAAAGTAATATTAATAATAAAACACATTGATTACATTGTTACAATAAAGAATGAACAAATTGCTGAAAAAATGATGATTATCATAACACATCGTATTATCATACCCTTTTCTAGTTGTTGGGGCTCTAAGCAATGAAAAATAAATAAAAAACTAACGACCACATACTGTACTGTACACTAATAGTTTCACTGCAGCGAAATGAGCTTCCTCTCACAAACACCACATTTTGCACTTTTACAGCCAAACCCTCACAAATATAGATTTGATTACACAGCATATCCCAGGGAACATAATAAATGAAGCCCATTCCCAATAATTATCATGGATAAATACAACCCTGCCAGTATTGTAGCTTGCCAATGACTACCATGGTGTACAATATGTTAAATCCTGTATACGAAACGTGTCTGACTGACTGTTGGAGACATGCTCAAAACAGACAGGAACAGTATGAATACTGTAAGTTGTCTTAAAGTTTGCAGAACTAAATTTAGTAGAAGCTAATTGGTACACTAACAGTTTCCAAAGTTAGCGAAAATACTAATCAGCTAACAAAAAAGTAATGAGTGGAATCATGTCTACCACTGGCTACCAGAAATTTTTACCTACCAAAATATTGGATCTCTTCTGTGGCTTCTTGCTGGTTGGGTCATGTGGTGGTGATGACCCCTCATGCTGCAACATTCCAGTGGTGGTCATCCGCCACAGCTGAGACCGACGCCCTGCCTCTTTGCGTCCCAGCCTCACCCTTGTCCCCTCTGGCACATCCAGCACCAGCTGCTGGCAATCGATGGCAGTAGGGTCAAATGTCACATCTTCTGCCTCCTCAGAGCCACTGGAGGTGCTGTTGGTAGTAGGAAAGCTGGTTAGTGAAGTATAGAAACAATTTAGTATTTCATTACCTGCCTGGCTATTGGAGGACTTTGAATGAAAACTATTTAAGACCTGGCATTGGGAGAAGTACTTCAGTACTCTGGTAAAAAGAAAACTAAAATATCCAAGTTCAATTATACCTCTTTGCTGTTTTATCATGGATGAGGGTGCTGGAACTGTGGATAACTGTAAATACTGACCCTAAGCTAGCTCTTTTACATACCATAACTGAATTAGATTATCATTATTGCTCCATTGTCATTTACAATTTAAAATACAATTCTCTAAAATTTTGAAAGCTTGTGGCACACACAAATTTGTGAGGCATCTGGTTCCATAAATCTACTACTCTCGTAAAAGTGTGCAAGGGAGAATGAGTAAATGTGAAAATGTATTTAATCCTTGCTATTGAAACATTTTATAAAGAGGAAAATTTACAAATTTTATGTGCTGAAGATTAATGGGTATCAAGTTTTAGTGAAATTTGCAGTGATCATAATAGTCATATTTACAATCATCTCCAAAACTGGAATCAAAATGAGAAAATAACTGAGATGCATATGAAAACAGTAGGGCACTGGTTACACACTGAACCTGTCTCACACTTCATTCAGCATTCCACAATGAATGATGTTGAAAAAGTCCAGATACTGTAGTTGTGAGACGACTGCACTGTGAGTAAGTTATGTCACAGGAACGAGAGAAATGTAATACAGTATTCAGCAAGCAAGGATGCCCAATTTAGTTAGGTGGTGATGGGGTGAATTATTGCATGATTTATACACACCAAGAAAAAATCTATTATATATTGTACTACAAACTGCTAAACTATATAGATCACTGATGCAATATACTGTACATGCTCAGTATCAAATAACAGGTTACCGTACTGTACTTCACAACTGGGGCGTATTTATCATTGTTATATACTGTAGTATTAACTTTCTTGTTCAAGATATTTACTAATATTCTGGGAATATATGACAACTGAATCAATAGTAAAATATCAGTTGAGGAATATAATATTTTTCAAGTTAAAATGTGGTATGAGAATATGGCTACTGCTAACATGTCCCTGTTAGGTACAAAGAAAGGAAAGTCTATTCAATAAAATTATTCCAAGAATCCCCATCATCTGACAGCTGCATTCGTTAAATTATTTCATGACAGAAAATACACATACAATAATTCCATAACTCTACATAATTATTTTGGTAGGCTAGTATAAATGTAGTGATCTGAATATTCATGTCAAAGCATCACCTTGATTTTTGGTAATGCAAATAATACTTCATAAAGCTCACTCAGCTCAGTATTCAAAGTGATAGATGTTATATATACGAGAGTCACAGTTCTGTACAGTACTGTATACTGAGCTCAACTAAAGTGCCAGAAACTGAAAGTGACGAGTTTAGGGTGTTTTAAGCAACATTGCAAGACCTTGACTGAAAACTTTGTACTCACATGTGTAATGGCAATCTTCTTCAATTAACAAAAATGGTGCAAGTGAGAGAGAAAGCTGATTAGTGAACAGTGAAGAACACACAGATATAAAGTCCTCCCTGAAACTTATCTTAATTCTTTGACTTGGAAAGAGTGGAAATGAACAATTAATTGAGAAATGTTAAAATGTAGAAGGATGGTAGCTCACTGTTGAAGTCATACACACCAGCTGTATATCTAGACAGAGGTATGCTAAAATTTCTAAGATAATTTTTGGAGGGATACTGTATTAATGAATAATAATAAATAGTGAATACTGTACATATTACACCACAGAATGCAGGTAGCCGACTGACCACTGTCATAATATACTTCACTCTCAAGGTACCAAAAGAGCTTCTGGTGGTTTCCTGTCTTACATGTCGAATTCTATACACATATCACACTATAATACATGTCTCATATAACTTTCCCTTTCCATTCCTTTTCCATTTGATGTCATAATTGGAAGACACCTAGGCATATCACTAAATATGAAACAATTTACAAAAATTCTGAAAATTAATCCTGAGCCCTCAGGATGCTTAGGGACCATACCCAGATAACAGGAAGCTCATCAATCAAACAGAAAACAACCAACCCAAGGGATGCAGAGAGCTTATTTTATTACACTCCAGTTTGTCCGTAAGGATTCAAACATACAGTACAAGTATTCAGTTCTTACTGACTGAACTGTCACAATGAAGCCATGTGTGCAATAGCCAAGCCAGGAAATGTTAATAGGTGAATGCATAATGCAATAGGAAATATTCAAATAGATAATTAATATTATTCTTCAACTTTCCCAGGACTCACTTTCTGAAAGTACCGGTGAATGCAACATAGATGAAATTCTCATAAGTAAGTCTGGCACCATCACCCAAGATGTTCATGTTGTACGTAGCAGAAGTGCCACCTGGCGCCATACAAGTGATGTAAGGTGGCAGAGTCACTTCATCCCATGCATAAGCCACACATGACCGGGGCTTAACAGATGTTCGTAATCTCTCCTCCTGTGTCTTAGTCTGTTAGGTAATTTCAAGGACAAACATTATTCCTCATCTATGAGTACAGTACCTCATTCCACTAAGGAAATCCCATACAGTGGAATGCAACATAAGACCCAATGTCACAAACAGTCTTGCCCCACTCAGGGGTTTTGGGGACATACATTAGGCTACCGTAACTAGATCATCTAGGAAAAGACAACCAACACATTCTCAGTCAAGACAAGACACAAGTGAAAGTCCTCCCAGCCACCTTTTCGGGCATCAGGTTGAATCCTAAAGGTGGCCAGGAATTTTTTCATTCATGATTTGGAAAAGAATTGGCTGCCTTCCCTAAATATATTTTGCTTGCAAAACAATACTGTAGGCACACTGCAGATGGTCCAGATAATTACTGAAATATAAATATAATGCATGGCACATACGTGTTAATTACGAGCTAAGATAAGGACAAAAAGAATCAAATAAAATAACATTTCCCATGATCTAACCTGATAAAACGTGACTGGAACCTCGGAGAAGTTATCGATGCGGAAAGGAGGAGGGAGAGAATCAGCATCCGTGAAGACAATGAAATATGTGGCATCATTTATGATTATTTCTACACGCATGAAGTAGCATCGACCGGTGTTGTCTCTGAAACATAACACATTTTAAGTTAGAAAAATAATGGAAACTAGATTTGGAGGGAAAAGTAGAGTGGTTTTTGAGATGGAAATCTAGGACAAAAGGGATTACTGAGGCATGCACTGGATATGTGTGCACAAAGATGACAGGTGACTTATGAGTGTTTGGTATGAGGGTTGACCAGTTGGATAGATGACAAAATAAGAAATATACAATTTGATATTAGACACAGACCCAGAAGCTTCATCAAGTCAAATGGCACCAGTTTGGCCATATTGATATTTTTCTGGTTACCTCACTAAGGTAGCAGAGTGGATAGAGCAATGAATTGCAAATCTCAAGGATCAAAGATCCGGTTCACACTAAATATCTGGGATTTTTCAGGGGAATGTGATGGTTCTCACTGCTTTTCAAGTATCCTGGATACACCGACACATCAAGAAAATATTCCCATATTACCGTTAAGTCACAGTATATAAGATGTCCAACCATTCATTTGAATTTCAAGCATCATGTGTCTTAAGAAATACTGTAGATAGGGAAAAGTAAAAATAGTGGTTTAGGGGGTAGGTTAGCTATCTGTGGATCTTCATGTTTCATGGGCGGGTTGGACACAACCTCATGAAAGCAATCCATTGTAATAAAGTTTTCCATAAAGTATAAAGTATTAAAGTGAATGAACAAACCTAAGGTTGAGGTAGAATGAGTCTATATTGTCAATTGCAAAGCCTCCACACCAATAACAGCCAGGCACATCGCGTAGACACACGCTCAACAGCTGTTCTTTGTCAATACGTGGCCAATGGAAAGGCAGCCAACACCCAGAGATGGCACGTAGCCAGGTAGACTGTGCACTGGGGTCAGTCTGTAGGAACAAAAAATTATTTCATTTATATTCTGACAGCTATACACTGAGGCTTAATTGCAACATATGGAGAATAGACCATACTTTGTGGATTATTCATTCAGTCCATCATGGCTTTATAAAAAAAAGAAAAAAAAATTCTTCATCTATCTCTTGCATGAAGCTGAGGGATAAATTTGCAGCATATTTTAGGTTATAGTGATTCAGTTCCCTGGTGCTTCAAGGATGCAGAAACTCTATTTAAAGTGTAAAGTATCCGCTTTCTTGATCACTGAGAATTATTGAGAAGTGGTGAACCCGAGACTATTAGTATAGAAACCATAACCAACACTTACAAAGGAAGTTGTGAAACAACTTTGGGAGATGAGAAGTTCATGTGAAGATCGATTCTCTATCTGGAATCTAGGTGAGAAGGTGACCATGTAGGTGTCCTGGTAACGGCCATGACCTGCTCGTATATCCACACCCACAATATATACATGGTCAGGACGTGTGTCAGGTGGGCTTACACGTAGTCGGCGCACCCAAGTTGTCTGGGTCAACGGCAGCTTGTGACAGAACTGATCAAAGAGATACATATTAGGAAAGGTGTGGGGATCTGCTGACTTAATTTTAAACAATAAAGACAGTACAGTCCTACTTGTATACAAGAAACTAAGGATTTACTATTACAGTACAGTTAAGTAGGTTGGCATACCCAGTCACACAAACATAATTTGCTTAAATTTCTTGAAACTGGGTACAGCACTGAGATATTTGATCACTGTTAAGCTCTCCCTCTATATACCATTTACTGATTTCACATATTATACGATTGAGGAATATTGGTACAGATATTTCTATTCCGATTGGTGTAACTCACGTATACGATCATCCACCTGCAGCGCATCTCTATAAGTGTTTGTTCCTTCAGTGGAGCAATCACAGCGCCATCCCGGTCACAGTGTTCAGTTCACTTAGATTAAAGTTCATTATCACCAGTTCTTCCTGCGCCACCACTCAGTTTACTAAGCGAGTGTTTGTGTCCGTTCCTGACTGAGTTTACTTTGGATGTTTACGTGTGTTACCGCAGTGATCAAATAGCAATGGTTTCTAAGCGTCCTACAAGTACCAATATATTTGAGGGTAAGGCTAAACGGGTATGGAAAAGCCTGTGCTTGGAAACCAAACTTAGTATTACGAGATGGCTTGAGAGTGCGAGGGCACAAATTCCATAGCACGTGTTCTTGGCCTAGTTCAGTCTACGGTCTCTACTGTGATTAAGAATCCAAAAGTGAAAAAAGCCACAAAGAACAACACCACTCTAAACCAAAACAACTACTAAATGAATGAGCATTGCAAGATTACTGCTGTCCCTTAGCCTTGGTAGGGAGAGAACAGAGTTCATCGTCCTTTAGCTTCGGGGGGATTTGTAGAAATGAGCATTAACGTCCAGAGGAAGATACAGCAATATATTTACAATTTTCATACCTCTACCTATTTCACAACTTGTTTTCACGTATGAAGTGTATTTATGTGTAAATTAATTGTTTGTGTGAGTTCTTTTTTGTGAGATTAGGCAGACTCAAAAGCCAATCTCTATTTACACCATTTTATTTATGACTTGGTATCCAATTTTTCTATATACAATAGGGTTTTATAGAACATAATGAAATCGTAAATAGAGGGAGACCTGTACTCTGTTAAAATGAGCCAATATTGCAATACTTAACAGGTGCAACTGTATCATGAAACAACCTTGGTATGGAAAGTACACTCTACAAGAGTTACACCTGGACCACCCCCTCATTTGGCGTGGCTAATGTGGCAACAGCGCTTCACTTGTGTGAGCTCCTGTGCATTTACAAGACAATATTTCGAAATGGGAAAGCTTCATCTTCCGTATTCTGGTCGGAGAACGTGGAAGTTGGAAAGGAGGGACAGGCGGCTTGGTGGGTGGAAGGAAGGGTGGTGGTGTAGAAAAGTTGAGTCACATGTGCTAATGCAACATTATAGCCATTTTAATATATTTGGGAGATAACACATCTGATATGTTAATAAATATATTAAAATGGCTATAATGTTGCATTAGCAGATGTGACTCAACTTCTTTGCACCACCACCCTTCCTTTCCTTCCACTCACCAAACCGCCTGTTCCTCCTCTCCAACCAGAATATTGTCTTGTATATGCACAGGAGCTCACACAAGCGAAGTGCTGTTACCACATTAGCCACGCCAAGTGAGGAGGTGGTTGAGGTGTAACTCTTGTAGAGTGTACAAAGGAAGGATATTACCTGTGCTCGACACTCTGGATGAAGACGGTTGCCTACCCTGGCCACCAACATGGGGCTGGCATCACGGTCAGTAAAGGAGAAGAGCAATGGAGCACCACACCTGGCCACCTCATGTTCCTGATCCTGCCCTGTGTGTGACAGCATGGGTTAACACCATTCATTATCAGCTCATTGCAGGACAAATGGCACTTCCAATATTTTCTATTCTATCTATAATGGCAAGTCTTCCAATTTCAATGTGATATCTGGTGTTTTGTCTGGTTTGGCTTTATATTCCATGTACAGTCACAAGCATAAGTTTCTTTACCCCCTGGCGAGAGTGAGGTCGAAGTCGTGGTTGGAGAAGGGCCTGGCAAACGAACACTGGGAGTCATTATCTCATGACTGTGTATAATTTGTTGGATTCAAGTAAGTGAACACCTCTAAAGACATGAAGCATTATCCGAGCATTATGAACTGGATTATTTTATGTTCGTCTAGTCCATATCCAACCACGACTTCGACTTCACTCTCGCCAGGGGGGTAAAGAAACTTATGCTCGTGACTGTACAGAGTGCCAATCTGTTATTTTAGCTGTCAGCTCTATGTCTAACATGATCTGCTGAAATACAATGCACGTGAGAAATTGTGACAATACGATAGTTCTCTCTTCGGGATAATATTGTCTACAGTGTTCTAATTCACTAAAGGACAAAATAAAGGTAACTTTTGCTTCAAATGTACATGAAATTATTACTACCATAAGCCACTGTTAGTTCACTGCACACTTGGCAAGGGTCATTGCAAGTGTTCTTCACTTCTTTCTGCTTACTTATTGTCTACTCCAGCTCATAACAAAAAAATTCAATATCTCGGTTCTTCATCTCTCTTATTCTGTATTTTGGACCACAGTTCTTGAATCATCCATTTTCTTACTTTACAATATAAAAGGTCACAAAAATAACACACATATTCTACCTACCAGCAGCATCAGAAGATGCTCCTTCTTGCTTGAAGATGAGTGGTAGTCCAGTCTTATTCATGAGCCAGTATGCTGCATTCACCACAACCTGTACACATTGAACATGAGAGTGGAAGGGACTGTATATATTTAGCAAACTATAAACTAAGGAAAAATAAAAGACAGGTATAATGAATGAAATAGGTGTACTACACACTATGACGATCAGTGTTCTCACCTTCAGTGCACTGCCATACTGGAGGCAAACCTTAAGGTTTATATAAAGACCCCGTTTGTGGCTGTCTTCAAGTTTGAGCGAGGTCAAGTAGGGGGCAGAGGAGGGGTGGAGTGTAACCTCCCCACAGGGTAGGAAAGTGTCAGTCCACAATGCCAGGGTGACACTCTGTGATGGGTTGGTGACATGTAGTGCTGCGTCCTCCCCTGGCTTCACTCGCCCTTGACATCCTCCGCTTGAACGCACTTCGTAGTGCATGTCATAAGGCAGTAAGTTCACCAGCGTTAGTGGACTCACTATCACAATGTTATGGCCAGGCTGAACCTGCAAAACCACATAAGTTAGGTATGGTTGTACCTAACTTGATTTGTAAAATAAAAATCATCACCCACCACAAGGAGGTGGCTCTCAAAAACAAAAATGTATAATAAAAAACAAATAACATACTCCTTGCACACACTTTCACTACCACTCTTGCTCACAATCAGAAAGGTATATTTTACCATTCAATTCTTCAGTCTTGACACACACTTCCCTGCATATTCATATCAACTGCTCTCACTCTCAACATTCAGCTATTCATTTATCTTTCCAATATTTCACCCACAATGAAAAACACTTAACTCACCCACTCCTTGGGCTGTGGAGACACCTGTCCAACTGGGGGAGAGGGAGGTGTGGTATCTTGTGGAAAGTTATCCCGTTTCACATGAACACAAAACCTGGAATATATAAATAAGTTGTGTTTAGAAGCAGCATCACTGACAGATCTGAGTCTATAACCTATATTAATCTGAGCATTATTATGTTTTTGAGCCACAATTATTGGTGATATTTCTAATAAAATTCATCATTCAAAACCTGCAATATATCACATTTATTCAACTAATAGAACATGACATAACTGCAACAATTCAAAATAATGATACATCAACTAATTGTGCATTTCAAGTCCATCTTTGCTTTCTGCTTGCGTTACCTTTATATTTCAATATACTGTAAGCAACATATAGTACTTGCAAAATAATACATGCAATATCAGTGTTTAAAAGCTGTAAGCATGCATCTGCTATGTCTAAGTACAAGGGGAAAAAAATATACATGTACTGATTTCTTTTAACACTTTCACTGTCCTGAGCTTCTTCACTTGAATAAACTTTAGTACTGTAATGGGCACTGGACACTAGATATTCGATAGATATATACTGACAGATAGATACAGTACATACAGTAGTTTGAGACAGCTTCATACAGTATTAAAAAAAGAAAAAATTGAATATACAAACTGATCATGACAAAGGCAATCCACACCACTCCATTTCTCAACTCAACTTTCCAACACAATAACAAGACTGGCAAACCTAAAGGGTGGAGTCTGTGTACTGATGGCGGGACAGATACGTGTCTCATCTGTCACTTGATTAGGCTGGAGGACAGTCAGCCAGTGCAAGGAATCATTACAGTACAGCCAGCTTGAGACAGTGTTGCCGCCCCCGACTGTCTGTGGGCTGATGGGTCGTACAAACAGTCGGGCCCAGGAGTACACCAGGGGCACAGGGATGGTTGTCTTGGAGGCTATTTGCAGGATCCGCACATCTGTCATTACCAACATTTGGAGTGATGATGGGACATTCAGGGAGACAAGGAACAGGGGAGCTGTTGGGCTATTGGGTATTAAAGAGAGAGAACTGGGTATTGTCAGGTCATGCATCAGAAGGCATTTGGGGCAAAGAAAAAGGTGGTAGACAAGGGATTGTTGTACTAGTGATTTAAAATTGGCAAAGAAGTGTTTTAAATAATCCAAAAAAGCAGGAATTCATTTAGGAAATAATAAAAAATAAAACAATAACCACAGGCAATTATCATACCATCTACAAAACATAAACAAGAACAATGTAGTATCATTTTTACATAAAATGACACATCAAAAATATTTACAATAATTATATATTAATAACCATATTTCTAAAAATATGTAAATATATTTTCTAGCATACAAATAAAATAGCACTGGAAAACTATTAAAATTAATGATGCACAGTCAGTCAGCGGCAAAAGTCGCGTCACCATATCTGCCAGGTCATGAAGTACAGTATGGAAGTATAAGTTTCACAGGTTCGTAAAATGAATGCCAGAAAAGTACACCAATATATCACCGGGATATTGTAATGTTGCATGGTGAATGTGTATGTTTGATAATTATCCTATACATTATCCTTCTGAAAGCGCCGAGGAAGGTGACATGACTATTGAAGCCGACTGTACATAATTCCAAAAGAAATATCATTGACATAATGCATTAACAGTCAAAGACATAATCTGTGTCCAGAAACTTGGTGGAAGCATCAAACAGCTAACTTGATATGGAATGTATGCCTAGCTGTGGTTTGGGTTGCAGTGTGGTTCACTGTATGTAAATAATTTTTGGATAGAACGATAATGCAACTTTTGTCTTTCATTGCATATACTATACATCTAAAAAGTACCAAATACTGTAACAACTCTAAAGCACTGAAAAAAATAAAGTACTGTAGTGGATAGGTAGACATCCCTGAGTTTCTCAAATGGAAAAATAGAAAATATATTTGAAAAATTTAAGTATGGGACTTGTCCAAAAAATGGAACCCAGTTCTGATCCTCTAAAGTCTAAAAAATACCTGTAACCAATTGGTAAAACTGTCAGTTGAATACTGTATGGTATAAACAGTACTCAGCCAAAGGAAGCTAAGATTATTACACCCACTGTTTTCTAACATGAAAAATGCAATAACAAAATATGCCATGCTCCTTGTACTTAGCAACTACAAGGTCTACAATGGTGCACACTGCAACACCAGGTAGCATTTAACAATAAGAAAGATGCAGCTTGGCCACAACATAATTCATATTACTGGATATGGTAAGTAATCATATATCACCATCTTCTGGGCCTTGGACAAACCTAAACGGGAGTTCTTGGTTGGTGTTAAGAGCATGACTCTGTCTCAGGCCTTCCTCTAAACATCCCAAACGGAAGACAGAGGAGCTGAATACTGGCTTGTCAGAGTAGCTGAAGACAGAGCGCCCCCGATCAGGCACTGGCCGGGCATGGGCTTCCAGTTCAACATACTCCAGTGGTATAGGGTAGGTGGCACCCGATATCACTCGCCTTGTCAGTTGCTTTGGGGCTGTAAGTTTGGCTGTTAAGACTATGTGATCTGAGAAATACTAATACTGTACTCTATTAGTAATATTAGGGGAAAACCTCTGTATTGCCTGGTGCTCTGTTAGTATCCTTCCTTTATCATACCAACACTGAAAATCACAAATAATCCTCTACTTCTTATCACATGAATGTTATCTAATGCATAGTGTAGCCCAAAATATCAACACCTGAAACCTTATAAAAATGTTGCTTCTGTCGTCAAAGTGTTGCACTCTCTGAAACAAAATATATTAAATAAATGGGCCTGATAAAAACTAGTGTACCTGTAAAATGAAAGTCCCATTAATCAAATATTTAAAAAAAGTCATACATCATACCTCCAAGTCTGACTGCTGTATTTTCGAGGCGAATATCAACAGGACAGTGTAGAAGGTTAGTGAGCAGTAGAGCAGACCTTACTGTAATCAGCTTCCTTGCACTGCCTTCTAGACTCACTGCCACAATCACACGTGCCTTGGGCAGATCACCATACTAGAGAGAGTAAAGAGAAAACATTAACACCTGTACTATGTGAACAGACATATTAACCATAAAAGAATAAGTAAAATTTAAATTTCTAAGAAAATCAAATAACGTATTTGATAACATCAAATGATAAGTTTTCACTAAGGTTTTGTTCTTGCTTCTAGAGGTAAATTTGTTTACAATATAACGTCAATACTGTTTTTTCGGCAATTTCCATTTGTCTGGGTGTTTCTCATAGATAAAATTGCCTAGTATACCAACCTGTGATAGAGTAGTGGTATGTGAGGTATCATTGTATCCAGGTGGAGTCTGAGGGTTGGCCAGGCGGAAAAAAACACCAACTTTATCCACCGTTACTGGACCAACGGGGTCCCAGCCATCCACTCGCACTAGCAGTTGATGTGCCTTAAGTGTGTGTGTGTCTCGGTGCCGCTGTTTACCCCGCCCACGACTCTCAAAGGTGAAAGGCACAGTGTCCCCTGCAGGTACCCGGGTCCAATCCTGATTTTGAGAACAAGATGTCCCCCAGTTTGCTGATTGACTTGAGACTGACTGGTCTTGCTCAGTTAAACTGAAGGAGTAAAATTGGAACATTGATACACCTGTATTGCAGTTTGATCATTAAAGTACAACTATTCTAGGTACTCAGAACTCATACATCAGAAATGTTTCCCACAGAATGAAACAATTAACAATACTTTTTAATGCAAACTAACCCTTCATTTTCCTGTCCATCTTGGATAGAGGCCAAATACACCCAACTTATTCTTCAACTTATTCTTTTGTACATACTGTTAGATTTTTTTTTTTTTATTCAACAGGCTCTTTTGATAATCATATTTCCATGTTCTGTCCTACCACTCCAAAAAGACCTGTGGATCATTCATGGATTACAGTGTCCACTACTAAGGTGACTCTTATGTAATACTTGAAAGCTTTCCTAAAGGGAAGAAGGCATCAGAGCTATAGACAGATAGATAGAGACAAACTACCTTCTATTGTTTTAGCCACATGTTGCAGTCAAAAACTTTTTTATTTTTTCCAATAACAGCCCTAGATAACAACCTCCTGTACGATTACAGGAGGCAAATTTATAATACCTGTCTGGTGTGGCAGTGATGGTGGTGAAGGAGAGGTCACAGCCAGTGTCATTCTTGAGGGCAAAAGGAATGAAGGGTGACCTGCGTCGGTATCCTTGTGGACTGGTCACAGAGGCTTTCATCCCCCTGGACTCACACCTGCTGTTGTACACCTCCCCTTCCATTCTGGTATGAAACCAATAATTAAGAGTAATGGTAGTACGGAAAACCCTTTATAAATTAAACTCTTTGGGGGGAAGGGGTCAAGCAGTTTATCCAATGTTCGGTATATAAGATGGTGAGTATTTTGGCTCCATAAACCGAAGAGCATGATTCATAAAAGGAAGAATTGAGTCATATATGTTCAAAGTTAACTGTGTATGTACTATATGGTAGTGTTACTGTAAATAAAAGAATAGTAATGTACAAGGTATTTTCACAATAACACTACCGTATAATTCATACACAGTTAACTTTTTTGGACACATAGAAGTACCATATCATAAATAAATATTTTTCCATCAAGAAGTTAAATTCATCTCGCTAATCTACTAATATACCTGTTAATGGGAAGATTTGAAACCTACTGTATGCCAGTATAAGTGATGTTTCCACAGATGTGTGTTGTGTAATTGGCTGGTCTGATATCCCAATTATAAGAGACAAAGAAATACAACCAAAAACCAAGATCTGGGAGAAAAGTATGAATCCATGCAATTCCTTGAGTCTCTTGACACCTTGTCAGTAGTACTGTACTGTACCTCCTTAGGTTGGCCTGTCTACCTCACTTTATAGGATATTTCATTTCTGTTCTCATAACCTATTTTTCTTTTCTTCTTCAACCCTTGATTCCCATATCCTTGGAAAATAGGAAATAGATTCATGATGATATGATGATGATGATGTTAACCATACAAAGAGCTTACCTGTCCCTCTCATAGTAGTCCTGAGTCCAGTTCTTGCTGACCAGTGAGTACAGGTCAAGGACACTGTTGGTAACATTGATGTTGATGGTATCATTAGTAGTAACATCCAGACTCAGCCGTTCACCACTCATATCATGTAAGGGACCCTTATGCCACTCTGCCTGACATCTGTAATACAAGATGAAAACCTGGTGTTCCATAACGTTAAAAACATAGAAATATTATCATTAACAACACACGTGTGTAAATACATATTCTAATGACACTACTTTTGTTGGAGTAACTACTTCTGCATATATAGCCTATGAAGAGGCTTGAACCATATAGCATTGAGGATACCTAACAGTACTAAAATCAAACATCATAAAATGCTAACTTATGAATGCATGTGTGCATGTCCCTCATTTGTGTAGTGTATGTAATGCTGCGGTTTGAGGACTCAAATCCCTGGATTATCAACTTTACATTAAATGTTTCCAAATAGATGGCATTTGGTAACATCAGTCAGCGGCCATCACTCAGACGTCTAAGCCTTGGTAGATTGACAAATGCTTGACTCAAAATGTTACATGAGGAGGAATAAACTTACTGCCAAGGCTCAAGGAAAGGTTCCCAACCAGACAGGGCACGATTGTAGTAGTCAACAGACAAGGAGCAGCATGCTGAGCCATTTCCTTTCCACTCCTGAAAATAAACAAGCTTTCAGTATTCATCATACAACAGGATACAAGAAGATTTGACAACCTGACCTTCTTTATGACCTGGGTGAGGGATTACCTCAAATGGAAAAGCCAGGACCACTAATCCTTTCATTACAGGATCAGTCTTGTACATTCCTTCACTAAGGCTGAAATTGTTATACAGTAATGTATTTACTAGATTATAAACCACCATTTCATATATAGATATTTTCGTATCTAAATGTTGAATGTTCATTATCTAGATATTGAATAAATTCAGAAAAATTTTCTAAATGTGATTTAGAGAATGTGCCAACCAATAGGTCAGATTGTTTGTGAGAAATTTCAAAATTTATAAGGATTTTGACTGACCTGTTTGAGCCCAAGGTGTGCAAGCGAGAGTTCCAGCAGTGGTACATCACAGTCTCCACAGTCATCAATGATACAGATGTTAACTCCCCCAGTCTTCACCTCCAAGGAATCAAAGTTAATTGGGTGTGATTGAAATGGAGGTGATGGGGTGATGGTGGGGGCTGGCAGGGGCTGAGCATTATGGGTGAGCCAGAGTGCAGCATCATCCAACCTCCCCTCACAGGCCTCCAGGGCAAGTGTGCAATCACTTACTTGGAAGCCCAGAGCTGAGAGTTTGTCCACTTGTGCTGCAAGAAAAGGGTCAGTACAAAGCCTAAGAAAGGTATTCATACAACTTTCATTCTAAATCTCAATCACTCCACTCTGTACCAATGATTGCACACACCCTGATATCACCTTTTATATTTAATCACTTTAATAAAAAATGCAGAATTTCAATTCTTTTAAACTACCTTGGAAGTTAGCTGGGTGTGGCTTTTCCTTTGGTGGTTGATGCTTCTTAGAACTCTCACGTTGCTTGGGCACTGATTCTAGGATCTGCTTGAACATCTTTATGTCATGGTAACTCAATCGAATATTGAGTTGGTGCAGGACAACCTGTTGTCAAAACAGAAATTATATGTACACACAGTTAATACAAAATTGTACAGCTTTACTTATTCTTATATAAGTCACTGGGAATCATTCAAATGTGCATTCCTGGTTAACTGGCATGTGTCTGAGTCTGAATTACAAATCATGAGCAATTCATACAAATATATTTCATTACAGTAAGTACAAGTAAAGAAAATTTCTGAGACTGCTTTCTGAGACTCTTGCAAAAAATAAAAAAAATTATTCAGTTGTATGTTGAATTCCAAAGCATAGGCTATACCATATACAGTAGAACCTCAATTATCCGGGAGCCAATCAACTGGAATTGGCGCTTAACCGGACAATTTAAAGAAAAAGTATAAAATCAATCAACTGGGGAAAATTCAGGACCTAATCGGAATTTCAAATTTATCGCGGAACCATCATGCCCGATTATTTTAATTCCTGCGCTGCTCCACTGTCTGAGCCTCCCACGCCGCTCCACTCAGTCCACTGTCTATTGCATCGCTCCACATACAGCGCCGCCGCAGCTGCGCGCACTAATTACCGCGGTTTTGAAGAGTGAACAGTGTCCACGCTGCTACACACCACTAATTTATCTTGATTTACCCGAACATTTGGTGAAATAATAGCCATGGCTTCTGCTACACTTGCCGATAATAGTAAGCACAAGCGTAAGAGAGTGGTATTAACAGTGAAACAGAAAATAGACATCTGTAATAGACTAGAAAAGGGTGCACACGCGAGTGCTTTGATGCGCCAGCTTATCTCATCCGACTCCTCGTGCTGATAAGCCTACGTCACCCTCAACACGGCCACCCACACCCAGCCCTCCTTCTGAATCTGAATCTAAATCTAATGTGGATGATGTGATGATCATGTACAGTATAGTACATACATACAGTTAAAAAACAAACAAACAATGTACTGAATGTAGCATTAGTTTAAGGATACAATAATTTTAGCAGTGGTTAACATTTACATTTTACAGTTCAGAAATATAGTTTATTATGCATATGAAAAGTTTATTTGCAGTATACAGTACATTACGCTATACACTGTATACAGTATAGGTTGAGTGGCATATGGGTGTGTTTGGGTGCGTTGGAACGTGAATTATTACAGCTGACTGAAGCACCGACGAGTCACTGGTGAGTACATATTTTTACAATGATGTATTATTGTATATTGTATATTAGATTAATCATTATGTATGTCGTATTATTACTGTGTGTGCAAGTTACGCCACAATAGTTACATACTTCTATACAGTACACTCGTGATACATAATCCCTGACCAGAGACGAACAGCAGGCACCACACACACATACCCTGCATTCGAACTCAGCCTCTATAGGTGTACTGGGTGGGGAAATAAGCAATACCAGGTGATTCGAAGCTTTCTGCTTCTCACACTCTGGTCAGAAATTATGTATCATGAGTGTACTTATATACGGCGCACGATAATAGAGAACGGGTGTTATTCAATCACCTGGAAAAAATCGATTTTCCGGAATTTTAAAATCCCCGTGGATGCCGGATAATCGAGGCTCTACTGTATATATAAAAATACAACTCACCTCTACAGTGTGCTGAACAGCAAGTGATGCATTAGCAATATCTGCAGCAACCTGGCCATGTGAGAAACGATCGTTGATTTCAATGTTGACAGTAACAGGGTCTATGATGGAGAGTGCTGTATCATCCTCAAGGCCCAGTATACAGGAGTAGAGTTCACACTGATTCAGGTTGCATGACAATGGTCGCTCTTGATGTTGTGGTCGGTAGCTGATCACTGCTGTACTCTATAAAGTAAGTAATAGCCTCTGTTAAGTTGTTCAAAACAAAGCTCTAACCAATTCTAATCTTACATAATCAAACCAAACAATCATAGGCAATAGCAGCTTCCTAGGTAAGGCCAATTTATATGGAATTTCCCCACCTTGAACATGAGAAAGAAGGCTGTCTGACAAATTTTCCACACTATGTATAAGAGAACTACCAAAACTGCCATCACAGTAAGCTAGCAGCTATTTTTCCATTTGTAGAGGCTAGATCCTGTAGTGGATTTTCAGTATAATTGTATGAGAATATCCTAACCAAACCCCACATAACATTTTCAAATCTCCACCATGAACCTTACCTTCAAAATGACAGCACTGGTGTCCCACACTGCAGTGTTCTCCACCACCACCAGCTCCGAGTCCGTTATGTTCAACTTGAGCTCAAAGGGCGGCTTGGTCTCCTCTTGCATGATGATGGTGTGTTTGGTCATTACGCCTGTTGACTCCACCATGGGATTGAGTCTTGGAGTGTTTGATCTTATACGAGTGGGGGACTGGGATCTTGGGGACTGAGCAGTGGGGGAAGGGATGATGCCTGGGGTGTGGACTGGTGAAAGTAGTATTGGTGTAGTTACAGCCATACAGTCAGAGCGAGTGGAACCTTCCTTCTGGGCATCACTATCTTTCCCTGTGAGAGAACAAATGCTAATAAATACTAAAAAAATCTGTTTCAATCTTATTCATGCAAGCAAATGAAATGATGTTGTAGTACAGTACAATTAATAAAAAGTGGTTTTAACCTTTATTATACATGCACACAAGTCAGGTTCTAGTACTATAATATTTTCTGGAGAGCTAATGGGCATCCTCTTACTGTATATGGGTAAAAACTAAGTAATAAATGCTTGCAGATCATATTATTCTTACCTTGTAATTCCATCACTGCACTTCTTCATCAGTCTATCTCTTTCCCACTAACCTTCCACCACACTCCCACTCATATACCATCTCTTCATTTCATTTTCAGTCTGCTTCTTCAATTTTCCTTTATTTTGTTTGAAAAGTTTTATCTCCATAAATAAACATACAGTACTAACCTTGAATGAATGGATTTTCTGGAGTTGTGTAGATGAAGTCAAGCACCTCCATCCACCAATCCAGGATACCCATAAGACGCATGTTGTTCAGTAATATGGTGAAGCGGGACACATTTCTGGTGGATCTGCAATGAGATACTGTAGTTACTTTCTTCACTCTCAGGTGTAGCAGACCAAGTGGACTGTATTCATGGGGAAGGGAGGACTCAAACAGGTCAATATTATGGGTCTTTTGGTTGCCCGGGCACTTTACAAAATCCTCTCACAACACACTTGAGTTACAGTAATTGATTGTGGTGCACTATACCTGAAATGGACTTCTGCCTGAAGCTGGCTGCTGTTTTTGGCACTCTTCATGGGTGTTGGCTGAAGAATATCAGTGAATACATTTGACCGCTTATTTGCAGCACAATCTGTAAAGGAAAGATGCAAAAACCTTTGTTTATTCTATCAAAACATTATGGTAACTTTAATATTTTACAACAATTCATATGGTACAGAACTATATTATTAATTATTTTTATTACAATTATTTGTAAACCATATCTAGTACTTTAGATGAATTTTTAAGCAGTTTAAGAACCATTAGAGGGAGTGGGAAAATTTAGAAAATTCATCATTATTTTGGTAGTTGACTGATGATGGCGAGTGTTTGGTTTCTTAATATCCACATACCTGATGCAATAAACATTCACTGATACATTGCATATACCATACAAAGTATAACACTAAATTACTGATATAGTTAATTTGACATCTATGACACACACAATTCTGCAGCAATCATGTTTAAGTATGAAGAAGCTTTACAATTATTTACCTTTAAACCTGGTATCACTGATAAGTATTTCTTCAGAGACCAGATCTACATCCTTTGACTCATCAGAGAAGCTCTCATAAGTCAACTTTGACCGAATGAAATTCACACAGGCTAGAGGAGTTTGTGAGCCACTGGCCTCCATCCCTGATTCTCTTTTATCCACTTCCTCAGGTAGACTGTTCAGTTCCAGAGTCACATTATCCAAGTTGAGAATCACCATTAAACTGGTCCAGACAGAATATGTTTGTGACCTTTGCTGCAATGAAGAAATTCAAACTAGTGACATGCAATTTGACAGAACACCACATCAATATGGTATAACAACATAGCTGGGATTGTGTGGTGCATCCTAAATTGGCTTGAATCCTGGAGGTGACTAGGAAGTTGTTCATTCATGCTATGCTATGCTATGACTTGGAATGGTTTGGCTGGCCTCCCTTAATCATCTGGTTGATTTAAACAAACCTCGGCCCCCTACACACCCTTTAGTAGGGTATATTGTGACATGGATGTTACTTTACCTTTAGATAATAGTATGCCACATGTGTGTTAACTGAGATAGTTTCCCATAAATGGTCAAGATAAGAGACTTACCCAGTGTGTGTGGTGTGGATGAGATTGGTACAAGTACGTTGGAGGTGGTGGTGGTGGGAGAGGCTCTCCAAGGTTGTAGGCCAGAAGACCACGAATCAATCGATAATCAGCTGTGGTGATGCTGGCATGCACTTCTTTCACAGTCCCATAGATACTCCAATCTGGCACTGTGGTAAAAGTCACTGTTTTTTACTTGTTCAATGCCATTATCTCTTTCCTTAGCTGCAACAACTCAAGACTCAAGAGTAATCCCAAACAAAGACATACAGTAATGTGTTTAAAAGAGTGGGATGCTCCTGTCACATCCTGAACAAGCTCCATCCAGCCTCTACTGATGGGTTAGATAGGTTGGATGGTGCCCACACCACAGCCTGAAAAGGTGGCCTCTGTCCTCACAGAAAATGGAGAATTCAGAAGGATGAATGTCGGGAGGCTGTGTGAGCTGCTCAGTGTTGTGCTTGAGTGAGTGGATGGAGCATGTGAGTGATTTCAGTTTATTCCTTGACATGTGTGGGTGTTCTATTTTATAGTGTGCTGGGTGCTGTGGGCATGTGGATGTTAACCAAACCAAATGTGCCACTTACCTGCATGGGTGACATCAGTGTCCAGGTTCCTCTCCACCTGCAGTTTAAGTGCACACTTGTTCTGTAGCAGAGATGCACCCTGATGCACCACACTGTACCCTCCAAATGTCCATTCCTTCATCCCCTCACAGCTATGACAGCTCTTACCACCAGTACCACTACTGTCTGGTCCATCACTCTTGGAATTAGTTGCATTTCTCTCACTAGTCCTTTGGTACTTATCATCACTTTTTGTCTCATCTGAGCACTTACAAAAGTCTTTCCCTTTTTTCTTATCCTCCTCATCAGTGGCCTTTCCCTTACCCATTTGATGGGGAACTCTACTGCTTGTGTATATATTCATATTGACCAAGTTAATATTCATGACATCCAGCAGACACCTATGAGGTTTTGGATCCTCTGTGGTCTGCCTTGGGTCACTCCTGCTCTGCCTGCACTCGCCTTCCATGTCGGAGTCACTCAGGCTGGGTCCCACACCAAGGTCACGAGGACGGCTACGAGAACGCGAACGGGAATCCGTGGACCTGTTTTACATTTGAAGGAATGCTATAAATAAAAATTATTCTGGAATCCCCGTGGTTGCACCTATGCTGATTAAATAAAGCTCATTAACCATATACAGGGTGTCTCACGAGTTGTAGCGGAGCCTAAGGGAAATAAAAGGTTATGCAATGTTAAGCAAAAAATACTCTATAAATATATATTTTTTAAGAGCTGGTTTAGGAGTAAATACAGGGGATGTGTTAGTGAGAAGCGAGGGGTGGTGCCAGCCATTGTTGTGGATGGCTACTCCTGCCCAGTGTTGCCATAAGTGACTCATTTTTTTTACATGTTCTTGTAATGAATTAAGTTTTTCTATCAATAAATGTCCGTTAAGTGATTGTTCTAGGAAAGTTTGGTGCATTAAAGTGGAGTAGCTTTAATATGCGAGTAAATCTAATGTAGCAATAATGTAGCAATGTGGCAATCATAGCATACCTACGACCAGTGTGTGAGGTGCCTCAACCCTCAGTTCCTGCCAATGGCTGGCGCACCATACCCACCACCCCTCGCTTCTCGCTAACACATCCCCTGTATTTACTCCTAAACCAGCTCTTAAAATATACATATTTAAAGAGAATTTTTGCTTAAAATTGAATAATATTTTATCTTCCTTTGGCTCCGCCACAACTCGTGAGACACCCTGTTTTTTAACTTTGCATAGTCCAGATCAGGAATGGAAACTTTACGTCAAGATCACGAAAGCATTTCCAAATTTGTCTACAATCAATTGGGATGGGTTGTACACAGAATAAGTTACTTTCATAATACTGTATTGTACAGTGCTGTACAGATTTATTGTCAATGGGGATATATGTTTGGAGTCTGTACTTCTCTCAGAACTTGAAAACTATTGATTTTTAAATATATGAAGATTTTTGTACATAATTTGGAACTTACCTGGCTTGTGATCGGTGAGCAGTGTATCCTTCATCACGATTCTGTCTCTGAATCTGGGTTTTGCAAAAAAAAAAATCACAATTGTTCAGCTGTTAATACAGTATCAATATATACAAGACTATAAGATCAGTTTTAACAGATATAGTTTATCAAAGTCACACACCATCACATGCTATCTTGTGAAATGGGTCACACCCACATCCACTTCCCCTTTCAAGCCCACAAAATTCTCAAGTGCAATATTATATTTAATTCTATCACCTGGCCTACTGACCTGACTGATGGTGCCCTCTGACTCAGCCCACAGGAACTTGTTGTTAATGGTGAGTGAGCCCAAGTCAGCCACCAACAGGTCCTGTGAACAGGAGGACATGGGCAGCAATATGACTGGGGATCCAGCACTGATGTCCAGGCTTAAACGTGAACCTCTGTTGAACTCTGACACCTGGAGAAAGGAGAAACCAAGCAGAAAATCAGATTTACTTTCAACAATAAGAAAAGTGTTCTGCCTAGGGTATCGATTTTTTTATCTTTTCTTGCCTCTTTTTGTAAACTTTGAGGAGGGAGAGGTCAGTGACAAGTAATGATATTGTAATTATTTTGTTATTCTACAAGGAAGGACATAGTTACTGGAAATGTTACCAAACTATTACACCTATATAGGTGTATGTCACAACATGGTGATGTCTATCTATTTGGGGTTAAATATATAATTTTAGTTGCTTGCAAGTATAAGCATCCAAATGAACTTAAAGGATTGGTAGCTTAGGAAGAGTATTTTATCAATGCTGTTAGGGGCAATTTGACATCAAATCAATTTATCAGGCAGGAGAATCTTGACCAACAAACCTACCTTCTTGCCAGCACTGGTTGCCCGCCAGCGAGACACAATGTCCCTGAGCTGGGTGAACTGCTGCACTAGCTGGGTGAGGACTGAGGAGAACCGCTGAGTATGAACATATATCACTGATGCCATCTTAAGTTTCACCTGAATATCAAACTTCCGTAACAAGCCTGGGTCTTCATGTCCGTACCTGCAACATAGCCAAATTTTAAAACAATGACTTGTGTCAGTTTTGATTAGTAAAAGTTATACAATATTTACCAAGTTGGGTTTCACTTTCACTTTGTCCATCAAATGTGTTTCAGAGTTATATTTTTTTCACTTGATTGTCTCCCTGTGAAACCTTTAATGGGACCCATTATCACTGTTGCCATTACCATTAATATCATTAGCCTTGGACCATAAAATTGAGGGTGGATGCAGCATTGGTAAATATCTCTTAACTTCACATACAACTCACATGATGACTTCAAAGGTCATGGCCTGGGAGCCTGAAGTGACAAACTTCTCAGGGTAGAGACGTCCATGGTGGGTGGTATCATGCAAAGCAAGGGAGCCCAAACGTCCATTGAGGAAGAGGTTGCCACTGGACCCAACTGATCGCACCTCCACCTGTGACACACTGGCTCGGGCAACTTCACGCCAGGTGTGATTCAGCACCAGAGTCAGCGAGCGCACCTGTACCACTATGACGGAGTTCAGCTCCACTGTTGAAAAACAAATAAAGTACAAAATCAATCAATAACAATATGTTATGGAGCATTTTGAGTGATCTAAACAAAACTGCAATTTATTTATTAGTTGCATAAATGCCTTCACAATAGCATAAGACTGACCTCTACTGCCAGGTGTATCTGGTATGTCCTGGGCAGAGTAAAAAGAGGAAGTGGAGCGATGTGGTGGTGGAGACATAACAGGGTCATCATGATTGTCAGTGCTGAAGAAGTCTAGCACCATTACCCATGAAGGCACATTCACTACAGTGGTCAGGCTGTTGAAGTCCACGTCTATAAACCGATGAGTCTGATAGTGGGTAAGGATATATATTGAAAAGATATAATATATATCAATATCATCCAGGTACTGAAAGTATATTACTGTACTGCATTTATTAAAAAACTTTATGGGGCTTTGTACTCACTGACCAATTGGAACAGAAAACCTTGGCAGTCAAAATGAAATGTATAGTAGCTCATGCCAAATGACCCACATTTATTCTCAAGAGTTCACCGTAAAATAGATAACCTATTACTGTACACAATTGTAACTATGGGTGCCAACTAATTCCTCAGCCTCTCTTAAAAGCATGACTGGTAAGAAACAATATCAACATACTTTGTTGTATATTAAAGATTATGTCAATTCAAGGAAAAAATAAAGGAAGACTTACCCCATTATAGTGACTGTGGAAATCAGGGCACCTCTCATCGATGTTAGTCATGGTGATGGAGACGAGGGTTGTGTGGGAGGGGCGGTGAGAGTTATCCAGTGGATTTGGAGACGGAGGGGGCGTGACAGGACTTTTGATGCTTCCCCCCATAGTCTTGATGCTGGGGTGTGACTTCTGGCTGGAGAGACCTATGAAACACACCCAAAAATATGAGGTAAACACAATGTCACCATGCTGATTGCTAATACATTATGGCTTTAATAACCTATCACAACACCAATGCAGAATCTCACATTCCTTTATCATACATACTGTACAAGATTATGCATGTACTGTATACCACTGATCCCTTATTGCTTCTCAGGGAAAGATTATGAGAGAAAAAAAACACCAAGAATAATGAGAGAAGAGGAAAGTAATGGTGCCGAAGGACGGATAGAAACAAGAACACATATTCTCATTATCTAGGAATGTAAATCATCTCACCTCCAGGTCTCTGAATTGGCACTGTGGGCTTTTGTTGGGCCTTGAAGAATGGCTTCTCCATTTTAAGCTCACTTGGGAGGGAGGCTGTCATCAGCTGAGCTTGAGGTTCCTGCCAAAATTCAGGACAAGAAGTCGAGATGAACTGAGGAACCGACCTGCTGTCAGACAAGGTGGAGGAGGGATGAAGCTCAGAAGTATGAAGCTCAGAAGTTGGGGTAGAGTGCAGTAGGTCAATGTGGGGGTTACTATGTGTAGTACTCGGAGATGAGGATGCTGCTGCCTTGGGGACAACTGACTCAGACTTCATGAGGTATTTGTGTTGTAGGTCAGACTGTTGTAGGTCTTCCATCATCAAAGAGTGCAGTGTCACCTGTTGATGATATACTGTAAGCTAAGTATTTCTATGACCTTCTACAGTATTTACAAAGAATCAATCAACATCCCTTGCTCCCTATTGTAATCTCACAGTAAGTAGGTGGTGCCAAGGCAGAGGAAATTCTGTCATGGACATTATTCTCTTGGTAGCTCCCTGGAGGAGTTAGGTTATGTAATTTATTTTGTACTTCAATATTTTAGTGATTATACTACTTCAAATTTCCTTAAACTATATTTAAAATGCAGGATATACACTTGAAAATGTAGAAGCCATTTGATTACTGAAATCTGATAGATTGGAAACTGAGCATAAGGGTGTTTGTAACATTTTCCAAATAACAATAAAAGCATAATACAGTATTTGAGTTACGAGATCTGACCTGAGTAACAGTCTTGAATGGTTCAGAGGATTCATATATGACCCTAATGTCTTCCAGCAGCAGGTTGACAAGAGGCTTCTCCCTTTCTCCAACATCTCCTCGCAGCTCAACACACATGCTGGGCACTGAAAACGACCCTACACCACCACCACCCCAAGAAAGAAAACAATCAGTACACAGGAGAGATCAATACTCCCAAGAACTGTCTAAACAATTTAAGTGTGCTTCATGGCCATAACAAGGTACAGTCACACACCACAATCTCTAGCCCATCTCAGTTGAAGCCCGAGATCTGAAACAGGCGGTGTTTAGACGACAGCCCACCCAAAACATAATGAGGCCACACACATTTTGAACCAATGGAGGCTTGAGTGGGCTGTCGTCCAGGAACCGCCTGCTCTAAGTTTCAGCTTCGACTTACTTGGGCTAGAGATTGTGGTGAGCAACTGTACATACCTTTACACATAAAAGATTCAATTTGCAAACTAACAGACAGCAAAAGAGAAGAAGAATATGGAATTATAAGAATATATTTTAAAATCCAGTATACATCTGTAACAAGCAGTTAATGACAGCTGCTGGTCTATTTTAAAAAATTTTATTCTCTGCCAGAACTCTTAACCACTCTACCATCTCCAGCAGTACTAAAGACAACCCAAAATTTACACACATGGATAAGATATTATCCTGAACCTCATGAATGCACTAAAATATTATTAGTATATAACAATACAGTACCCCCCAAATCCCTGATGGTCGGAGACCCCCAGACTCCCTGATCCAGTAAGATCTGGTCCCATCTTCCTAGAATTTGCCATTCTGCCCCGGGAGAACAACAACAACAACAGTATAGTAATTAATCAATAATAGGATTCTTGATGATGTGTACTTTACCTCTGATTGCAATGGAAGAAGAGTTGCTGTGAGTTGGTGCTGTGGTGTTCTCAGCTCGACCCTGTGTTGCATCTGACCCTCCTGCGCTTCCCACTTCTTCTGGCAATGAACCTGTTCAGTCATCACAAAACTTAGCAAATAGGTTTTTACTTGATTGACAGTACCTGGCACTCAGCACCAAGATCATGAAGTGAACAGGACTAGAATACTGCATTTGGGATAAACAGTATTGGCATGTGAATAATTACAAAAAATTTGTTAGAACTTGCTACTGTAATTATATGCCACTATGAACACATTTATTTTATACTGTATATTTTTATGAACTCAATTTTGACATGCATTTGCATAAATTTTGATATTTTAAAGCATTGGTAAACAAGACGGTCGTGTAACTTGGAGCTGGCTTAAACTTCTCCTTTACTTCAATAAATGATAAACTGACCAAGGCCTGGACGGTGATGGTGGTGGTGATGCTGGTCTGACATAGGGATAGAAATGTTAGACAAGGTCTTGTTGACTTGTCGGTACTGCTGACGTGACACGCTGATCTTCAAGGGGGTCACTATGCCACCATCAACCTGTAATAGATTAATTCAGGATAGAGTTTATGGTATTTTTTTTCATTAATTCACTATTATTTCTTACATTCTACCTATGTACAAGGACTCCATGCCTGCAGACCAGGGTATCACAATCAACAACAATTTGTACAGGACATGACTGATAACTAGGTAGTAATTATGTGATTCACCTGCAGGGAGTCTCTGGAGACCACAGGATGAATATCAACAAGGAAGTCAGTGGGGAGGTAGCTGAGACCAGACTCATGGTCAGCCAGGAGGAAGGGAGCCCTTTCATGGCGAAGGTGAAACTCTATTGTGGTACTGTGCAGGATAGGGCAACCATGATCCTTGCAACTGTACAACTCCTCTGCACTCATCACAGTGGTGGACAGTGGACTGTGGGTAGATGTACATGGGTGCTGATTAAAGATTTCTATCACCTTACCAAAGCACATACCCAGAATCATGATATACAGATGGAGTACTAGCAAACATTGTCTCATTAATAAACATCTTAAATCTCCACTACAATAAAACACAATGATAAACATATATTTTCTCCTTAAATACTGGACAGTTAATTGGATAAGAATATTAGTCTTGAATTACTGAAGGGCATGAGAGATTAAAAGGAAGGAAAACATTTATGTCAGGACAACAGATAGGGATATACTCTGCCAGATGATGGAAAGGTTGGATAACTTATTTAAAAAAAAGAACAAAGAAAGGAGGGATAACTGAAAATCTGAAAGAAACTGATTCCAGATCAATGGTGCATAGTACTTTAGATTTCCAAATCCAACCTATGAAGGTTATTAAGGAACACATTAATCATTCATGCACAAAACATAACTGACAGAGCAAGGACTCATGCCCATGCCTGGCTGAGCATACTTACAAAGTAAAATTTTGTGCATTGCCACCCCCACAGTGATTAAGGTGCGTAAATAAAATTATTATAAAGAAAGGCAACACAAACACACATACTGTACAGCCAACAAGTGTCCCTAATCAAGCCCACAATATACTACGGTTTACAATACAAGGTGGGTATAAAGATGTAAATTGAAAATGCAACTGTTTACTCACGCTATAATCAAGTACTGGTCGCTAGAAGAAAGAATGCGTGAAGTGAGAAAAATATAATAAAGTACAATGTATGATGACATGAGGGACAAATTAATGTTCTCGACTAGACATTCAAAGTGCACCTCATAAAAATATAGAGCTACTGTACATGGAAGGAGTTATACAAGTTCAGTTTCTGTGGAGTTTTGCAGGATGTATAATAGTCTACTATTTACTATAAATTGGGATGACTGTGACTATTAAAAGTAAGCATTTTTTAGTTGCATTTCTGTTACACACAGATTATTTTATATGGCTCTTGGATTCACTTGTGGTAATGGGAAGTCAACTTCTGTAACCAGGGGTTGGCACAGTCACTCCAACTGTTCAGCCCATACCATTTGATGTGTCATATTGTCCTCTTTTCTGGCATACAGAAGATTGAATAAAAGGTTTTCATATAGTTAGAGTACTTACTGGAACCACTGGAAGCTGGTATCCCTGCTTTTGAGGCGTTCCTCCACATTAAGAGAGAAGAGACTCATGTCCCTCACCACCAACCTATATTCTGCCACTCTGTAGTATAAACACAGTACAGCATTAAAACAACTATCATTAATGACAACTCTATTAAAAGGTTCTATTATGATGAGAATGTATAACACAGTCAAAATAAATTAACGAGAACCATTCAAAGTTAAATCCTAAATGACTAGAGACTGTCCAAACCTAAACCAAGAGTAAAATTTTTAAATTAACAATTACAATACACTCATGCCATCTTACTTGCTTGGAGGAAATGCAGAGAAATTTTGGCTGGGGTCACTTTCAGTTGGAGGAGATGCAGAGACGTTGGAGATAGATATCTGGCCTAGGTGAGCCACCAACACATCAGGGCAGTTAAGTGACTCTGGTACCACGACCACTGGAGTCTCCAAGATGATGTCCAAGCTGCGCACAATATATTGTACATCATCTTTCAGGTTATCATGCTTATGTCTTTACAAAATATATATGCAGCTAAAACAAACCTAATGCTAAGTAAAAAGTAAGAAAACCATCAAGTTTGTGTTCTGTAACTGTCAGTCATGACACCTCTTTGGAGATTACAACTTTTTAAGAAAAGAAAAGTTTTCAATTCCCTCTTGAAGGACTCAAAAGAGGATATTTGCATCATGGAAAGCTATAATCTATCTTATTATCTAGAAACTATTTTAAACTCTAGTTACATTAAGTCAAGAACTGTGTGCATTATGATGTATGATTTTGTTTGGAGTTACTAACAGAACGTAACCCATTCATACATATATCACCCAAACAACTCCATTCAAATACACCTATGACCTTCCTGGATACTTTTTTCTGGTCTTTGTAAACAATTTCTTACTTTAGAGAGAAGGGCCAGTCCATTGTCTCCTCCTGTGCTGGGCTGAAGTGTGAACCAGAAACTGAGGCAGGGGGTGGGGCTGGAAGATTGAGTGTGTCTGTGGAGCGGGACACACTGAAACGACGGGCTTGATGACGGGGTGAGGTGTCCCACTGGTTGCTGGCTAAACTTGCGATGGATTCAATCCTGAAAATCCAAAACACATCTATCTGGAGAATCTGTTGTAGACTCATTCAGGGAAATCAATAATTTATTCAGCCTTGGAAATCTGTTAATCCATTTCTTTACTCTTGAAATTCCATACTGTAGAATTGATGGTAAACAAGCTCTCACCTTTTACTGACCAGCCCCATTGCCATCTCTGTAGCAGCATGCTTGATGGATGATGCTACAACAGCCATGTAGCGCTTGAACTCGGTAGCACATGACCTGAGCTCCAGAAGGAAGTGTGGAGAGTGTGTGTAGCAGACTGATGCAAGACGAAGATTCACTGTCAAGGTTTCCCCCTCACTGCTGCCACTGTGATCATCTCCATATGCTGCTATACACAAGGGATATTATAGCAGATGAGAATTATAAAAAAATATTAGATATTAAAAAAAGCATACAGTACTCCCAAAATCAAATTCTTTTGCTTCACTGATATGAAAGGGGTCTTCTCTATCTACTGCCACTAGTCTATCTGAAGATAGACTATAGGGCCTAAATCCTCATAAAAAAGCAACTTTAAACAATACTAAGAATGATGTACATACATGGTGTGGCAGCGGTGGAGAATGCAAGAGGTCGGATCACTGTGAAGCTGAAGGCCCTAGTAGTGCTGTCTGAACTGGTGAATGTTTGGTACACATCGTTGTTCAGCCGAGAGAACAGATCCTGTAATATCAATAGAGTTAGCTGTCTGAAAGAGAAGGTTCTGCAGGAAGCACATATTCAGGGCACTATATGCTTATACAGCATTCCATGCTTTAGAGAAAAAAGAAAAAACTATTATATTATGGAACTCGTCATTTAAGATACTTCAATAATCCTTCAACAATTCAAAAACTGAAGGATGCACAGACTGGGGAAGACAGTTACATCAGTATATTGAAAAATAAACACAGGCATCATCAGTACATTAAAAAATAACACGGGCATTAACAGAGGGAAAGAACTCACCTGTGATCGCTCAACGATAGGATCCTGCCCAACACTGATAATACACTGATGCTTATTGCCCTCTGGAGTTACATCTCTTACTTGGAAGCCCCCCAGTGAACCTTCCACTGTCAGAATGTCAGATTCTGGTGGGGACAAGAGAAAAAGGCAATTAAAAGTGCTTTCCCTTCCCATATCATGGACCATGATCTACTATGGAAACCCCTCATGCTCAAGAGGAAAATATGGTTAACCCTCTCATTACAATGACAATCATTTGGTGCTTTATGTATTATACAGTACTCTATCTCAGAGAAGCACATACATTTTTTTATATCACACCAAATCACTAGTATTCACACAAGAAAGGTGGCTTTCAACATAAAGGAACATAAAGACTAGACAAAATGTATAGATATAACTAACCAAGTGTGGCCTGGATCTTGGCATCAGAAAGCACAGCTGTTCCAACCTTGCGGCCAACCAGATCTTTGTCCCGGTATGCTCCACGCAGCAGCAGCACTGTCAGTTTGTGGAAATCAAAGCCCACCTCTGCGCGTATTGGGGTTCGCTCACACTGCACCCCAGATGCGGATGCTATACCCTGTGTGCTTTCACTCTTATCTGGGAGGGTTGCACTAGCCTGGGGGGCATTTGATGAGGATGGGGGCATGCGCATTCCCCCTGGGTAGGCCTGCTGGTTTGGTAGTAGTTGGTGGATAAACCCAACTAGCTCAACAACTGTTTCTTGGTTAGCTGTAATAAACATTATGTATACAGTATAGACTTTCAGAGTATAAATATAATTGCATCCCTAATGGTCTAACCACTCACACAAACCTATATATTACTGTGTTATAATAGCATACTATGAGCATTTAGTTCCTGAAATTCTAAGATAATCTGCATTAACTTTTACAACTTCTTGAAGGGTAAAGGTGAAAGCAGAGAAGTGAAGGAAGCAAGGAGGGAATTCTGTACTACATATCAACACAGCAAAAGACAGCACAAAACTACCTATGATGTCAAGTGTATTGAACTGCACTGAGAGGAGGAGCAATGCACCAGCTCCTTGCTGTGATGGACAGTGGGCAGACACGTAGGTCACCTCCAGTGAGATCAGTGCCTCAGTGTCCCGCGTCTCTTGAAACGGACCTCCCAAGTTTAACCCACTGCCCAACATTGGAGAAGAAATGGGTGGAGGTGATGGGATGTTGCGGAGGTTTTGTGGTGGAGATTGTGCTGAAATTACAATTTTTTTTTTAGCCAAATTAAAGTACAGTAGTGCTCGTAACTTACAATAAACATCCAATCTTGAAAGTTACTCTATTCAGCCAATCATTTCCATGTACAGTTAGAAACCATGAAAGTGATACACAAATCATAAATGGCCATAGAATACTTTCACTTTTCTAAAGATTTTCTTTTAACAGGTAAGGTGACTGGTGGAGAGACAAGTGCCAATTACTAACATTTTTCTCAAGATGACACTGATAATGCATAACAAATTACTGATACTTCTCTTTTCAACATAAGGAATATACTGATGACAACAAAAACACTGTGCTCACCTCTGGCAGCATATGATGAGATGGCATGACTGATAATGTGTGGGGAGGTGGGCTTGAATGGTGGGTTGTTGTGGTCAGGAGAGGCTGGGGAAGTTGGGGAGCACGGATCACTGTCCAAAAGGCTGCCACTCACACTATCCATACTGTCATAAAAGTGGAGAATATGGCTAAATGAGAAGAGATAATGAAACCATGACAGTGTACGAGTGTTGTCTATTCAATTAATTAATCAATCTTTTAAGCATCTATTTGTTTATGTATATATTTAGCTAACCTACCAGTCAGATGAGTGTCCAAGATTTAGAAGAAGAATAGCATTCAAAATTTGCTTAAACACATATACTATAGGATCATTCAATGTTTAATGATGATGCTTCCTCTGTAATTCTAATTTACTTAAATTTATTCAATCAATGAGAATCATTGATGCGTTCATTTCATGGACTATACAAAGCTCACCTAACATGCTTGTGACTGGCCACTAACAGCTCAAAATCAGGGCCAAAAGTTTGCAAAGCATCAACCAGAAGGAGGGAGTGGACGCTGAGGGTGGCTGAAAATTCTTGAGGCCGTTTGCTGACGTGGGCTCGGACTCCAGTTACTTGAAGTTCTGCAATACTCCGTCCACGTGACTGAAGCTGTTTGAGAGGCAAGAGTACAGTTACTTTGATATCCTATTAACACAGTTGATGTTGTATTCTATGGCTATCACCTTCATTAAAGATATAACATTGACACGCTTAACCTCTTAACCGCGGGTGACGAGATAATTCGATACCACCAACAAGTGTGGAGGACTGTGGGTGACGAAATAATTCGACAGCGCAGTCTGTAAGTTTATGTGCCCCATAACATGCTATTTCTGGCTTGCAATACTGTGTGTGAGAGACAAGGGACTACCCAGAGTCTAGCCAGCCACTACCAATCAGTGTGACATGAGCAGGGAAGGTGGGAGGACATATTTTCATCACTCTGCTTTTCCTGTAATTACCATATATGTACGTAAAAACGACAGTGACATTATTTCATAATTTTGTGTTGAAAATATGTGTCTGACATAATTTATGACGAAATTAGAGCGTGAAAACATACTTAGATATGTAAATAAAGTGTAAAAGTGAATTTTGAGTTACGGTCATTCTGAGCTGGCTACCCATCGTTTACTCATGTACTCATGAATGGTTTACAAGTTATTAGCCATCAAATGTGTTGTTTACAAAGTCGGTGTGAATGAAGGAAAAAGGCCTGCATTACAGAGGTGCCAACACTTGGTAATGCCCATGATTTAAGGGTTAAACCCATGTTGGCTGAATATCTGGCCTACTTCGTTAGCATCAGCAAGTGTAGTGGCCCAGATCAGCTTGAATATAAGAGTACATTGTCCATACAGTTTGACACCCCACAACATGACAGGCCCAAAAATAGTTCCTGGGATACTTAATCCTTCTGAAATCAAGATAACAAGTTGCACTGAGATAACCTCTTTTCTGGGTAAAATTGTCACAATCTCAGAAGAGTTTGGGATCAGACAGTATTTTTTCTCTGTTTCCACTATTACAAAATGTAGAAAATAGACATAAATCTAGAGTAATGAACCATGCCTTTCAAAGACCAAAAATGAAGAGGTGACAAGAATTTAATATAGTTTAATCATTATACTGTAGTATAATAAATTGCTAAAATTTTTAGTTCACAGTATCTAATCTGACCTCTATACACTACAGTCTTTATCCATAACATTACCTCCAAAGATAACTTGTCAACAGTAAATTGAAACACCACAAGCTTTCCATCGTCAGTAGGTGAGGCAGATCCTTTACTGGAACTGCCATCCTCCTCTTCCCTACTCCCTCCTCCCATTATCAGTCCATCGAGGGATATGAGGGTGTTTGAACGTGTCATGTTTCCTACCCCACGACCCATGCCTCCCTGTACATGGCTGCTGCTGCTCCTCCTGCTCAGATCTGATGAGTGCTTCCTAACAGAGAAAAAGAACAATACAGTACCTACATAATATTAGGATTTATAAAAAGTTATAAACAGTAGTCATAACACAAGTCTTCGGCCACAAACTGTAGGTTTGGTGGAACATATTTACATTCAATTTCATTCCCTCTGCCAATCTGTGTAGAACATTAATAAGCATAGCCTACCTTGCTGGATCAGGAGTGATGGGATCCTGAGAAAAGAACTTTGAGAAGAGTGCGTAGAGTGCTTGGACCTTTTGTTCATTGATGTGAACCACAAGGCGAGGGAGGGTGCCAGCCAGTGTGAGAGAGGGCCATTGCTGTCCTACATCACGACGTACCATCACAACCCGACGCTCCACCTCTAGGTTGATACTGAACCGGTCCAGTACATGCATCTGGCCTGGGAAGCAGGAACACTTGGTCTTTATCACTACTAACATGATTGTCATAACCATTATCATCATCATCTTTGCTCTTTACAGTATTTCCCAATAGTATAACTACTCACCTGTACCCTTTTGGTAAGCAAAACGCCAATTGTCACGAACCCTCCCCACCAGGACTTGCATATCACACAGCCGAAGATCGTATCTGTAGGGTGAGGAGTGACTGTCAAATTTGTTTCATCAGAAAAATAAAGATATTATAATTAAACAACAAACAATTTTCCCTTATCGATGTGACCATTTAGGTCACCTCCAAGTACAACATTTTCATGTTCATTCATACCTCTGACAGCAGCAACAAGTTTTTTCCAGAACATATTTTGCTTACCTCTCTATGTCCCGCCGGGAGAGCAATGGTAGAAATCACCTTCACTATAATTTTACTCAAACAGTTTTAGATAAATTATCCTGCCATTGAATTTTCTGACTTCCACAACACTACTCACCCATTTCTCAGATTGGCTAGATAGAAGGCTTACTCTACCAAATCCATTTTTCTCACCATTTCATGTTAACTCATACCTGTAACTACTTGAGAGTTTTGCAGCCCATGAGGTTTTTGTGGTCTGTAACCCTTGCAGAATGCATGGGATTACCGTTCAGTGGTACCTCGATTCTCGAATGACTCCCTTCCGGAACAATTTGGTTCTCAATCATATTGTTATGGGAAAAATATCTCGGTTGTCGAACATAAACTCGGTTCCAGAACCCCCGAAATACCCCGACTGATAACATAGTTTTTTTGGAGGTCTATAACTGATAAATCCAATTTTACAGTATTTCTTACGGGAAAAATTTATTCGGTATTCGAACAGCCTTCTATCTATCCATCTATATTTAGCTCTGATGCCTCGTTCCCTCTGGGAACTCCCCCCAAGGGTGTGACTACGGCAGAATAGTCTCAGGCTTTCCCTGTTCCAACATTACCTCCTTACTTGGTCAAGCCCTCCTCTGCCACTCACATTTCTCTCCCTTTCATATTCTTTGAGAGAGTGAAGCGTAATACACTGAGGTGGTTGGACATGTGGAGAGAATACAAGGTGAGGAGTTTGTAAAGAAGGTGTATGAAAGGGAAGTTGTGGGACCTGGTGTGAGAGGCAGACCCCCAGTTAAATGGCAGAACAGAGTGGAAGAGTATGTAAGGGAGAGAAAAATGAGGGGCAGAGAAGGGCTGGACCAAGTAAGGAGGGAAAATTGGAGACACTTCTGCCGTGGCCACCCCCTTGGTGGGAGTTCCCGGAGGGAGCGAGGCGTCAGAGCTATAAATATATAGATCATACTCTTTCACTCTGTTCCGCCATCAAACATCCTTCTGGAACGGATTAAGTTCGAGAACCAAGGTACCACTGTATATACGAACAATTGAAAAGGATATATGCACATCCTCATGTATATGTCACAGCTAGTCACTCACTTGTCATACATCTTTTGATGCAACATGGCTTCCGAGAGTGGAGCAGAGGTATCATTTAGGAATAGCCCTCTCTCCATTTCCTCTCGACCAGCTGAAGCTGTTGCTCCTGCTGCTTCTGTAGGTGACATGTTCTGCATCTCATCTGGTGTTGAACAAGGAGTGGCGAATTCATCTGTCAAGAGGGTAGTATACCAACTTTGAAGCCCAAATGATGTATCCCACTCCATAGGAAACAGTCCAAAGTATTAAAAAGAATTAAACAATATATGAGTAACCAATCCAGAGGACCAAAACTCAATTACCATCATCATCACTAGCATTGTCCAGTTCCTCTGACAGCTGTTGGTGGTGGTGGTGATGGTAGGAATGGGAGGAAGGGGGTCGGGCTGAGCTGAACATAAGCTTTCCAAAATCTAACACAACAAGTGTTGCATTCTTGTCTTGAAAGTGTTCTGGGATGATGATCTGAGGAGCAGAGATGTCCAGCAGGATGTCCCATCGCTTTCTTGTTATCTGTTAAGGCAGAATATGATACAGTACTTTCATTATCTGTTGTTATTCTATGGGTTGCTATGATTGTAAATATCTACCGATCCACACAGTTGATACCATATTCCCTTTTAGCTTTGCCCCATCATGGTTTTAAAATTGAAAAGGTCTATTTAACACAGAGTGAAAAAGTAAAAGCAATGCACAAAACTAATAGAATCAAAACAGGTCTTCTCCATAGCAAGATTTGATATACCTAATACATGTACCAGATTTTGCAACCATTATATTGCTACTCAACAATTCCATATACATATATCAATCAAGATTTACAAAAATCCACTAATAGGGTATAATAAACTTTCCAATGATATAAAAAAATATAATAAGTTTCTAATCTTTCTCACAGGCTTTGTTCATCAACTGCCTTATAGTGAACACCTGATTAATTCATCCTCTGCCACATAGAAAGCCTCCTTGCTTGTAGGTCACCGACTACTGTACTCTGATCTTTCTTGAACCCTATCAACAACCATTCTTCCTACACTTTCCCTCCTATGCTTAACAAACTTCTACCTTGTGGACAAGGAACAACATCATATGAGAAGGAGCCTTTATTGACGAAGTTTTGCTGTACAGTAGCAAAACATTATGAACATAGGCTCCTCTTTTTAACATACCTTGTACTCTCAATATATTCTTCATAACAGAAAAAACAACACTTTACCAATTCTCCTTCCATTATTTGTTCCCAGTTTCTCTTGATTTCCTGCTTAGTCTGCTCCTTCAGTTCCTCATACCTGTAATAATTGATTAACTTATGGCATCCATGAGCTTAATGTGCAGCATGTCCATCTTATAGTTTTGTTGTAAGATAAAAAGGAAAGTTTAGTGACAATAAAGATAACTATTATTGTTTTACTTTTATGCATTATTATGTGTAATTCCTAAATATCAACAATATTCATAACCTGAGACTCTTCAACTCAGATAATTACCAGAAAATATTGTCATTGTGCTGTATTGTCACCTGTCAGAAAATATTTTTGATGGAATTTGCATATGTCATCCGTGTTAAAACTCTGAATCCTGAAAAGTGTCATCCATATTTTTCGGGGGTAGTTTTTTAATTAATTATTAAGCCATTAAAGTAGAAAATGCCCTCCCCCATCTTTAAAAGGGAAGGTGCAGTACAATACTTCCCTTTCCTTTAATAATCTCATAAAAACAATATGGTACCTCAATTTACATTCTCCAGGACTTACCTCTTCCTAGCAGCTGTAGTGAGTGACGTCATCTGGGGTGTGAAGGCAGACTCACCACGCCATTGGTAGGGGATAGTGAAGAATGTGGTAATGGTGTCCAGAGCAGAGGGGTTGTACACAATGTCCAAAGAGTTTGTTTTCACCGCTAGTCTGTTAGATAAAATGTTCATGTTTGGAAGTGAAAGGAAGTTGCCAGATACTGTTTGATGAGTGAAAGTCACTGAACCCAAAGACATTGCTTTTTGACTAATTGTAAACATATGTTTAAGACTAAACAACCCTTACATGATGAAAATATAAAACAACTTAGCCACATAATACTTTATCCTAAATCCCCATCTTTTAATGGTTTCTACTGGCACACCTTGCATAACTATAAAAAAACAATTCATAATACCTACCTGTGGTCTGCCTTCACATTAAATGGTCGGCACTCATATGTGAGAGAGAAGAGACGGCCTTCTGGTTTGACCTGGGGTGCCGGAGCAGCAGAGGAGGATGTCATGCTTGTCAGACGAGCATAGAGAGTGGAAGGACGAGAGAAGGCAGATGAGGAGGGTGAGGCAAACACAGGCCCTGGAGTTCTTGTCTGAGGTGACACAAGTAGAGGAAAGGCTGTATCCTGGGTGATCTGAAAATGTGAAATAATACTCTGGTAACCATTTTTTTCCCCATCTCAAAACCAAGCAGACACATAATTGAAGCACCCCTCTCCAAATGCCTTTAGGCCAACAGCTTCAAGATGATGTGGACTGAGTTTGCAACAAAAATAACTTCAGATGATATTCCACCAATATTTTTAAATTGGAATACAGTCCACTGGTGACTACTTGTATAGTAAATCCATTGTTCCAGGTCTCTATGGTTTTGGCAGGCAGCCACGAACATATGCCAATAGCACATAAACAAAGATCTTACATGGATGATTGAAAAGCATTAAACCCCAATGGTTGCTAAATTTGGTTCCAGTGATCCTCTTTCCAGACAAAGGTGATCAGGAGGAATGGTACCATTTACCTTAAGCAGTCTTCAATATTTTTGATGATGTGCTATCATCCCAATTAGTGGTCTCATCCTGAATTCATGGGTAAGATGTTATACCTTACCTTATCTCTGAGGATGAGGGAACCCAGCTCAATATCTATCTTATAAGATTTGCTCCTTGGTCGAGACTCCAGTGCCATCCTCACACTGGCCAGCTCCAACTCAAATATATCCATCCTGTTGAGATAAGCCAATATATATTATCATGTATATTCTTATCTCTTATACAAAAATTCATTACTTAGTACACATTTGCATGCACATAATAAGCATAGCGATTTAATTATTAAAAATATCTTATGTACAACACAGTAAACCCTAACCTACTATAAAACTGAGAAATATAAGTCTAAAATAAACACACCTCTTATCATCCTGTGTGGTGTGTGTAGAAAGAGTGAAGGTGCTCTGCTTTAGTGTGAAGCTCAGCTGACAAAAGACTGCATCTCGCTTCATAAAGGTGTTATTCTCCACCGTATCTGAGAGAACATAGAGAATCTCCTCCTCCAGTGTCCCTCCTACTTCTCCTTTCCCATCACCTTTCTGGTGACCTGTGCCTTGACTGCTATGGTCCTGAGGCCTTGTTTCATGTGTTGATTCAGTCGGATCTTCCTCCTCTGATCCTGTGTTTTTGGTGGTATGCCATCCTGTCCAAGTAGGGAACCAACGCTGCAGCAGCCCCTCCCCACTGTGTGTTGGGGAAGTAGACTGCTCCGGCTGGGGTTGGGTGGCTTCTGGGGCAGTGGAGGATGTCTGCATCTCTCGTGTAACTCTGGCCAATGCAATTTCTCTCAACACTTGCAGTTCATTAAAGTTCATCTCTTGTTCCACTTTCAGTTTGTGTGCCTTGTGCTCAGTAGGAACTGTGGCTGGGTTACTCAGGTGTTCGCTGTACACCCGAACATAATGGATGATGTCACGTGCCCTCTGTCCTGCTGCTGTCCAGTTTCGACCACTGTACTTGCGACGAATTTGGTCTAGATGGCACTGTATGGGGAACTGCCACCATTCATTTGGGTTCTCCTTCACAGTGCATCCAGGACGCCACTTGCGATAATGTCGAGCTTTTTCCAGCCGGTCATACTCCTTACTCCACCTAATGGTATTACTTCTATTACAAAATGCACACTCTATGTTTAGCTCCACTTTAAAAAGTTTTTATACATTCAATAAGGAGGGCAAAGACCTCAGTGTACCTTTCTTAGATGATAAGTTACTTTGTCCAAAAGCTAAAACTTTCCACCATTGCTTTAAAATAGTCAAATGTATTTGTTGACAATACTACTGTTATTATGCAAATAGCAACAGAGGAGTATCTAACCTGACAGCTTGGCGGTATTGTGCATCACTGAGGCTGAGAGGAAACTTATCCAGCTTAAGGTCACAGGTGAGGCGTGGAGAGGACCTGGACTTCAATGGAGCTTCATTCAGGTTGCGCTTAACACATGCCGTAGCACTGACTGGTGACAGCACGTACTCATGATCATGCCTACCAATTGCTGACTGCATCTTGCTCTGCATAGAAGAGGGAACAAAAAATCTCATTAACATTTTCAGCTACGGTATGTTGACTGTATGGTATATTATGAGTAAGGTAATCAAACATTACAAGTTCATGTAAATATGAAAAGTTTACCTGTTAATTTAGAAAAGTACTAGTACTACAATATTGTACTGCATATTGAAACAACACTTGGCTTCTATCAGGTACATAAACCATAAACTTAAATAGATTTCTGATGTCAACTACATATTCTCTCTCAGCTTTCACTAACCGCCAGCTCTCCGAGTGAACTCTCACTAAAAATGGTGGTTGATGTGTCCCAGTAGATACCCATATTGTTCAGTTCCAGCAGCTTAAAGGCCATCTTGGAATCTACACCACTAACAAACCTAGGGTAAAAGATGTAAATAAGCGAGAAATGGAGTAGCAACTCGGTTATTCATAACAGAATGTTGAAATACGGCACAGTTAAAGTTATTGCTCCATGTCATATGCTCATAAGAAAATTTGTGCTTAACTATTTCAGGGCTTAGGCTACTTTAGTGTTTTGTGAAAAATGATATGACATTCTTCCTGCTTCCAATCTCCAGCCAACCTCTAACCAAGCCTACCGAGGAGTCCAATGCTCATCAGTGCTCTGCAGGGCCAAGGAGTCAACGGTGAGACCACATGAGAACACCTGACCTGGCAAACAGCGGTCGTCCTCATACCGAAGGTGGACATCACGGATCTTCAGCTGCAAATCCCACACAACACACTTCACACAATGTATAATAATAACATGAAGCCTAGAGTTGTCTGTGATGAAGTCATCTCAAAAAGTACTGTAAAGGATGGACTGGTCATCACATAATAAGGTGGGCTTTCTATGAAATATATCGGCAACAAAAAATGTTTCAGATCTCTCCCACATTTCCTCACCTGAATATTCTCAATAATGTTGGTGATGAAGGAGGTGCCATAACTGAGCCAAGAGGAGTATGAGGAGGCATAGTGTGAAGCCTCCCTTCGTGATTCTTGCTCCGCTCTCCACCCAGCCTCCAAAACATCTAGTTGAGCTATCTTACGAGCCTGATTTGCAGCCTCTTCTGCTTCCTCATCATACTGACAAAAAAATTGTGTAACAATAAATATATACCGACCAAAAAGGAAGAAGCTGAATTGAACGGAGTATGAAAAAAGAGCATCCTAGGCCTGGGATACCGTGTAGGATGCGGGAGAAGGCGATAGAGAAAAGGGACAGCAAGTACAGTCGGCTAAAAAAGTTTCGTTACCATCCCTAAAACAGTGTGATGTAATGCTGGTACGCCTGACTGGCGAGTGTCGTACCTCCGCCACCCTCCGGCCTTCATAAGTCCATGCCCCTGGCCACTGTCCCTCAGTGTGTCATGGGCAGCCAAGTAGGAATGACGTTCTTTCAGCCAGAGTTATTTTTTCTGGGTATTTCACGGTTATTCTTGTTCTAAAATACTCAAACGCATTTCCTTATGTTCAATAATGAATAGTTAAATAGTAAGAGTTCTTCAACACTCAAAATTTAATTTAAAATCAGCTAAACTTTTGACACTGCCGGGGCAATGACGATTCCCGTCCAGCATGTCCCGGATGACACGAGTCACAGCTACCCAGTCGGTGGAGTACCAACCCTACCGGGCTTACCCATGTTAAAATTAACGTAGGGGTGGTAATGAAAATATTTTTGCCGACTGTACAATGAAAACAAAAGGAATGGAGGGACATTGTACTATACCTACCTCTTCTAGTTTAATAGGCCCTGCCACCAAGTAGAGCTGCTCAAACATAATGACCCACGGCTCAGACCGTAGATGTGACACAGGGATTTGCAGTCGCACTCGCCCCACGAAGCCCGTCCGCACCTCCAAGGGCATGTCCAGGTGGCGAAGGGCATCCTTGCGTAGTGGCACATTCTCTAGTTCTACCTCACCTATAAAGGAAGGGGGAAAGTTAAGCAAACTTCTTAATTTAGCTTTCACAATCTGAAAACTCATTCAATACAGATAGGTTAACCACTGTGATCTAATATATGCTATACCTGTACTCACTTCATCTGGACTCAATTCAGGTTAAAGTTTTGGCAACTTGCCAAGCGTATGGTCTCACTCCTTACCTGTCCAACTCCCTCTTACAGGAGTTAACCAGTACAGTACTCTAAAGTATTTCATATACAGGAGTAATTAACTTTGGAATACTTTTTCTTCATTTATCTTTCTCCCTTACAACTTATGCCCTTCTAAACATAATGTGTGACTCTTATTGAAACTAAAAATGACACTAAAATTATCCTTGTTATTTAAGGGTTAAAAAGCTGTGAGGACTCTTGGCTGTAATTTATCGTACCTTTGAGAAGACCAATTGAAAGCTGATCCGTGTTGAGATTCTCCAAGTACGTGCCGAGGTAGTTGTTGAGTACCCATGTGGCCAAACCCTCTAACATCTTGTATCAGGGTTGGTCACACCTTCACTAATTAACACTTTACATCTGGAACAACAACATTCACTCAATAGTACACAGTAGGTATACAGATTTATTTCTTAGGTACATATGCGAGATATATCAAATTATGCAATGTGATATATGGAATGTTTATAATGGTCGAATCTCCTTAATTAAGTGTGAATACATAGGTCTGACCAATACCCAAGTTTACGACAACATGGTACAGTCAGTGACATAATAATCATGGGGGGCTGAGCTGGTGCCTACTAATTAGGGGTCGTATACGATGGTGCATTATGATGGTGCGGTACTGGTACGACGGCTCTATTGTTTTTCTATGGGGCCATTGTATCGGTACCATGCCATCGTATTCACCACGGATGTTCTTGAATATGGTCCCTTACCTCAAACTGTATAACAAAAGCAATAACTATAAAAATGTAAAACAATATAAAAGGTAATTGGTAGGCTCGTCCATACATCTAATTATTGGTAAATATTGAAAGAATTACCGTTATTGCGTACAGTTTTTCTACCTTCATTACCCACTTATTTAGACCATTCTAAGACTATTTTTTTCTATGGCATTTCCTCCGCAAATACCCCATTTCCAAGATAGGGCATATTCAAATGGGGCATTTTATAATTAGCCTGACCTGACCTAACCTAACCTAAACCTCATTAGACTACCAGGACCTAACCTAACCTATACCTCATTAGACTACCGGGGCCTAACCTGGGAAGACTACCGGGACCTAACCTGGGCAAACTACCGGAAAATAACAGTGGTAAAGTACAGGAAATGACTGGGGCAAAATACTGGGACCCAGCCAGATCTGGCAACATTGCTACAAAATGGTAATTCTTTCAATAAATACCTAATTAATTACCAGGGTCATTAATCAAGCAAGCAAAAATACGGTATTTATTGAAAGAATTACCGTTTTGTAGCAGTGTTGCCAGATCCGGCTAGGTCCCAGTACTTTGGCCCGGTCATTTTCTGTACTTTACCACGGTTATTTCCCGGTAGTTTGCCCAGGTTAGGTCCCGGTAGTCTGATGCGGTCTAGGTTAGGTTAGGTTAGGTTAGGTTAGGTTAGGTTAGGTTAGGTTAGGTTAGGTTAGGTCAGGTCAGGTCAGGTAAGGTCAGGCTAATTTCAAAATGCCCCATTTGAATATGCCCTATCTTGGAAATGGGGCATTTGCGGAGAAAATGCCATAGAAGAAAATAGTCTTAGAATGGTCTAAATAAGTGGGTAATGAAGGTAGAAAAACCGTACCCAATAACGGTAATTCATTCAATATTTACCAAAAATACACACAGCAGTATATAATTATTGTAAGAATTAAAACAGTTCACTCCTGCTGCTGTTAAAAAAAGGTGATAATAGGTATCTTAATCTGATCAGTGATTCTGTTCATGACGTCACCGGTATAATACATGAAAATATATGATAATACCCAACTTAATATATATGTGATAATACACCTTAATAAATACCTGATAATAGCCTACGTAAGTTAGCCTACATGTCACTATTGTCAACATGGTACATTAATTAACCTTCACATATTAATTATCCTTCATACTTAAGCTTGGTATTATTATATTTCTCTCTCACTCATTGACAATATAATATACATGTCATATCAATCCACCAGTATAATTATAAAATAATATACAGTATTGGCTAGGAACAGTAGGGATATTACACTATAGGATGGAAGGTCGTGTAGACTCACCTCCAGTGTTGCCAACATGCCAGGTCTGCGTGACGAAATTTCCCCAACTTTAACATCAGAATTTCCCTATATTTACCTCATAAATTTCCTGCTGTTTACTTTTGAAGATACTGTAGTCGTATATTTACCATGTTCTTTATAAATATTATTTCGCCTGGCAGAAGTATCTTCATTTCTCTTAAAAAACAATCTGTATGATATTTATAATCTTTCCATTGTTACCTCAAATTCCCCATGTCTAGAGAAATTTCCCCACACTTAGCAACGCTGCATTAACTGGCAGTCCAAACAAACGTATGGTTCCAACACACACTCTAATTTTCCGGTGAATAACTATTAGGATGTCGAAAATATAATAAAATGTAGTGTGTCATCCATTTAGTTGATGTGAAGTACTCAGAGAATAGTCCCTCGTAATGATTTACAAATATTAATACTGCCATTAGAGCGGTACGGAATCTCAGATGTTATATGCTACTTATTAAATCATATAAACACAATATAAAATTGTTGTTCTAATGTTATCTATTTATTTTTATTTAGCACGCATGCAAATGTAAACCAAAGTTAGATTGTTGAAGATGACTGAAGAACCCCTCCATTGGACTAATTTAATTGACTTGTCAGGGGAGTATTACAAAGAGATATAAAATTCACTAATAATTCAGAGAAGGCAACCAGTTACGTCTTGTACGTATTGTTACGTACGTGTCCCAATCCCAACCTACCAAAGGGAGGGCACAGGACAGGAACATCATCTTTCTATTCGTGTATCTATTAAACATGATGTTATGCTGTGTAACTTGTGGTGATGTGCAATAATGGATGTTGTAAGTGAATTGCAATCGTCAGCTGTGGAAGTGGCCCAGTCAGGTCGAGCACTACCAGTGTGACCACTCACGAAATGGACAAATCCCAAGACTGACCCATAAAAATAGCCAAGACAGACAAAAAAATCCCAAGATTCCTAATACTCTTCATTATTTGTATAACTAGGGCCTATTTTCACAAGATAAAGTATAATTGACCTTATATATCACCGTACAAATACTTGAGCTTGCTGGTACCATGCTTTTCTTTTCTTTTTAGGTGGAGTTCGTAACCCGCTCCCCCCTAGTACAGGATCATCCTCATCACTCATTTTTTCTTTATAAGTTACCCTTTGAAATAACCTGGAATTTAATATATATATATATATATATATATATATTCGCTATAAAGTTACTGCACCAAGCTACATCCCTCTGGTACAGTTGGAGACACTTTTCTGGTACACTCAAACGGTAACTATAAAAATCTATATATAATCAAGTATTCACACCTATCCGCGGCTAACACTTAATTCAGACTACCAGTACCAGTAACCAGTCCAAAGTTCCAATTTCCAAACCAACCGATTTCAGAAGTGAACGTGTGCAGGACGAAATAGGATAATATAAAAGGCGTAAAAACACTCATGGTTATGCTAAGAATATATTCGTACGTAAGACGTATTTACAAAAGGATGAATCTTGGTTGGACCCTAACGGGCACAGTTCGGAAGGAGGAAAAAAGGAGGAAACCCCTTCATGATTAGAAGCAATATTCGTCCTTACGAACTATTTACATAGATTAAAATTCACACGAGTTCCCTGTAGGCTGGTACCCACCTCCCTATCCCTGGCGACGCCTGCTGGCCACTATCTCTCTGTTCCGTGGTTGAGGTATATAAAAATAAAGACAATTCAAATTTTTCATATCAAATGTTGTCTTGTGTGTACCATTAATGCATACGGAAAGACAAAATTGACACTTGTAAATATCATCAAGAATTCCCAAGATCAGCGGCTTTTTTGCATGAAAAATCCCAGATCCCAAGACTAGGTGCAAAATCCAAGATCTTGTGAAAAAAGCCAAGGAGTGGTCACACTGAGCACTACCGGTTCTACTCGAGATTTTTATACGCACAATAAGCAAAGAATAGGGGGGAGTATGAGTAGTTTCTACATTTATATATCATAAGACACACATACAATTATAGGCTACATATTATACGGATGGGAAAAAATTGTAAGTGGTTGTTCCCAAAGGTATGAATTAATTAAAGTGAGTTGGGGCAGCTGATCATCCACCAGTGGCCCATTGTGTACAAAACCAAGCGTCCTACCCGGTGGTACTACGAGAGATGGTCAGCTACATCATAATTATACAGTATTATACTGTAATTGGTTCACCAGTGGATAAACTTTCCCGGGGCTGTTTATGTCAGAAAACAGAATTGGGTCACTCATATTCTCCACCACTTTTCAAGCACACGAAATTCTCGACCATCCCCCCCCCCCCCATTGGACACATACATTTGATGAAGCTTTATTCTCACATCACACCTGTCTTGGACTTCAGTCTGTGTAGATTCTGAAGAATTGACAGGGTGAAAAACAGTGTTTCCCATACTAATACTTGAAACTCAAAATTCACCTTTTCTGCATTAAAGAAATCCCAGGAATTAAAGGAAAAATATAACAGATAGCTCCATATTTACAGTTTATGTATGAAAAATTGCTCTCACAAACCCACTATACAATTTAGTGCTTACAAATGCAATAAGAGTTTGTGAACTCTGGTACTGCTGTAACTAAGATATATTTGTATTACATAATAGGCAACGAACTCAAAAAAGATAACTGATATGAAGATAACATAAATCACAGGACAAACACAGAACTAGAGTACTGTCCCATAAAACAAAAGTGGACAAATTGAAAGGCAAACTTACTGCAGTAAACGTCTTTTATCCAGAAATCTAAAAACTGAAATTACCCAACATACACAGTACTATACCGGAATAAAGTGTGTTTGTGTGTGTGTTTTTTTTTTTTACTGTAGTGTTTTGTGCTTTTTCATTAACTGCAAGTCTATTTATGGTGATCAACACTTTTACTTTTCATGGTAGTTGAATCAATCATATTACTTTACAAATGTATAGGCCTACTTAATGCAATCTTTAGTAGGTATAGTATAATTATCCATTATCCGGACTTGGTCAATTTGGACATCTGGACAAAAGACGTGTTACCAAGTTATGCTACTTATAAAAATGCCTGCTAACAAATTCAAAACAGGGTAAATGGACTGTATACAATGTGGAATTTATGGTTTGATTGACAATGATGGCAGTTTTCAAAAGCTATTCTCAGTGATGTGCCATACATGGTAATCCCCACACCAAAAAGAACCTACTGTACATTACCCAAGAATAACCCTCCTCAATAACAAGTCAAAATGATGAATCATCCTCAGGGTAGGTCAATTATTACTTTTCAAATTTTCAAAGTACTGTACAATTTTCAGTTAATTCACTTGGTTCCAGTAACACGGCGGGCATTATCATCAAATGCATCATCGTTGACATTCAGCATAAGAGTATCAGCCCCGAGGTACACACGGTTCTGTGTTTGTGACATCTGTAGGAAGAGAAGAAATATATAAGATATATGATTATTCTATCCTAACAATCTGAGGGCAGAGTAACATCATATGAGAAGAAGTGACTTACTTGAAATTATGTACTTTTTCTAACCGAAAATTTCATCAAAGCAAAAGATTGTCCTGAAATGTAGTAAAAGAGGATTGACCCAAAAAGATTGAGAGAAGATATTCCACTGTAATTGCAGTTTTTGATGCACTCTACCTCTAGTAAACATGGTGTAAAGAGGTAGTGTGTGTCAAAGAATGCATTTACAGGGAAAAAATGGTCTTGATGTCCTGAAATGGTACTGACCGTTTTGCCAATGTTGGTGGCAGCCTTAATCTTGCGGAGCTTGAGGTAACCGGGACTCTGGCTCATAGCTACACCCAAGTACACAGCAGTTAAGGAAATGGTCACATTCAACATTAATGATCAGGAATGATGCAACTACCAGACTGGCAACAAGGTTTGGAAATACTGTTAAAAATCAACAGCAGGTTATACTTTTAAGCACTGCACAGAGCTAACAAAGGGATAATATAAAACTTACTACAAGCAGTATCTACAATACATACTGCCTTGACAAGTGCAGTCTCTCCCAGTCAAGTATAACTACAAGAAGGATGCACTGAAGAGGAACCTTAACTGTATATGTAGTGGCTATCATACCTGTATGTGGTTACCCTAACATTTAACTGCTATAGAATAAATGAAGATTTTTTTAAAGATATATAATGGGAATGCACAGAAAGCATTATCTTTGAATAATAAAATACATAGTCTTAATGGTAATGCAAAAAAGGATATAAGTTTGGCAGCCTCAGATTCACCCTCAGCCTGTACAATTTTCTGCTGCCGCTCCTGGAGTGCTTTTTCCACCACAAATGATGCCCGTTGTGCTTCTTGCTGTGCTACCTGTTCACATACACAAGTATTACAGTATGGAGGCCATGATATTTATTATAATACAGTATTAAAACATGAGTAGGATATCTTCATTCTCCCTTGACATTCCCGTTTACATAGCAAATGGCAAGATAAAATTCATGGGAGTTCCTAAGCAGTGTATTATCTGTAAACAATACACCGTTATGGAACTCAGACCTACTGTCATCCATGATTGTCAACTGTTAACAATATATAAAAAACACTCCATGTCTTCCAACAAAAATGCACTTTACCTGTTTGGCCTCAACTGCAGAAGCGTATTCCTTGCCAAAGCTGAGTTCAGTGATTGAAACGTCATCTAGGATGATGTTGAAGTCCTGTGCTCGCTGGGTCAAGTCCCTTCGGATCATTAGTGACACCTGCAACCACACAGCTTTTGTTGTTAAATTATTTACCATAAACCATACTATGAAGTTTGTTGTAAATGAGTGGAAGTACAGGTTAACAATCTGTTTGAGTTACATAATGAATTATGACTAAGGGGTTACATCTCTCCACTCACAGATCCCTCCCACCCACTTCCATCTCCTCTCATCCCTCCCTGGTATGCAAATACTGTACCACTATACCCTGGATGTGATTACAGCTTTGTAGTCTTAAGATGTCTCTACAGGCAAAATTTCATTATTCTTTTGTCCTATTTTAGTTTTTATTTTCTCCAAACTCACTGTTTACCATACTTTACTGTGTGCTCTCAAAAAACTGTGGGAGGGTGTAACTAAAGAGTAATTATCAAATTAAATACTCACCTGTTGTCTCATAGTGATTAACTGGGCTGCATTGAATTTGGCAACAACAGACTTGAGGACCTCATTGCAAATGGATGGTAGTACCTGAAAGATGAAGGCATACATAAACCCTATAGTCAAACCAATATGTACCGAGCCAGCGGGTGGAGACAGGGAGTAAGATCGGTGTTGCCAAATCATCACCAAAACAAAACCTCGTGATATCCCAACTTTCTCTAAAAATATAGTACAGTACTGTACTTTAGTTATGTTCCCTATTTTTTAGTATTTTTCTTCCACTCAGGATATTATTGGGTATTCTACAGTAGTATAAAAAATCAGAAGGATACATAAATAGAGAATAACAGACTTTGCGATATTTTCATGTGCTTTGTTTATTGAACTTAGTATGTATGTATATGCCAAACATTTTAGACCTTGAACGATATATTTGCGTATTTCAAGCTATAAACGGTTTAAGAAAAGAATGAAATATTCGTTAAATATCCATGGCGGTTGGTGCGAGAATGACCGGGTGAATGACATGTGCGAGTATGTGTGTCCTTGACCCTCCTTTACCTACCTTTGTCACAGGAAACATGGCAAATTGTTCCAAACAGTGTGTCACGTGTTGTATATATAGTTACAAAAAACCTAACATGTTATGGTAAATACTTTTTTTTACATTGTATTATATATTGAATATTTATAGTTAATATAAATTGGTTAATATTCTAACAATTTAACCATGTGGTTCTGTCTGGTGATGATTTGAAAACGCCACTCTTTATCCCGTCTCCAACCAAGGGCTCAGTACATTCTGGTTTGACTATAGTACACATACAAAATAGCAATTTTAACCAAAACCATTACAGTACCTCTTCCTTCCCATGTCAGCCATGTCCTTCTTCCTTGCAGTATAATGTATAAAGAAAATCAATTCCCTGGTACTTCATCTTTGTTTTTCTTATACTGTACTGGGTATATAAAACTACAGTCTGCATTCATTAACCTAAAATGTCTGACTTCTCAGAGATGACCATGAGTGTATTAATTTAGAAAGTCCAACATTACCTTTTCATCAAAATCCTGTCCAAGTGTTTGGTGGATGTTTGGGAGGGAAGTATCAATGGGGCGGGAGAGCACTCGCAAGGCGATATTCACCATCTGCAAGTCCTTACTGCCTGTTGGTGAGGTGATTTTTCTTGGTCGTGCCCTGGAAACACACAAACACTTTAGACATAGACCAATACCCTACTACACCAGTGAGTTTATAAAACACACTACAGTACACTGTGTAATAATTGCTTTTATGGCTCCTTCACTTTCCACCAACAGTTGAAACTCTTTCACCCATAAAGACTGCAATGGCTCATGGCTGCCTATTTTCAAGTTGCAAGATGGAATTATACATTAAAATATCTTGATTTTAGACATCAAAAAATGTGGGCTTCAGTCTCATATACCAAATACAGTATGTACCCAATGGTGGACTGTCAAAGATGAAAAAATGTAGTTAGAGGTTTTGCCCAATAATACAGTTGTACAATACATTATAATTCTTTTCTCTACCAATACCCTACTTACCTTATGTCATAAATTATGGGGTACTGAAACCATGGTACTCGAAAGTGGAGACCTTCAGAATATATGTCTTGCTGAATACCCCCCAGACGGCTGAAGATGATGGCTCTATGACCACCCTCCACTGGTACAGATAGATGGAAAAGTCTCTTAATAAAATTTTAGTATGTGTCAGAAACGAAATGAGGACATGGTATGGAGCACAACTGTCAAGACTAGGGGCCATATGCAAAGATGTTCATGGTGTTGACGATGGCATGGTAATGGTACGGTGACTCCATAGTGTTACGACCATTGTTTTAAGTATAAACTACTGTTAATAATGTTAAGAGTCAGTGAAGCTGGGGTTGGGGTAGTTGTGTGTGTGACCTGGTGTTTCATATCTCAGAGCTCGTGGAGCTCTGAGTTTACCAGGTAGGCATAGTGTTGGTTTTAGGCAGTAGGCCTCCTCCCTCCAACAGTGTAACATCTCTCTCCTGGAGCTCCACAACTGGTGAGACTGAGGTATTATAAACTCAGGATTGTCCACAGCATTATAGGTTTAAGTTTATAGGTTTAAGTAGTTAAGATATTATGTGTTTGATTAACGATTCGCTGGTGAGTGAAATTCTATTTAATTATTTGTTTCCGTTGTGCATACTTGTGGTTATATTACAATATATTTAAAAATTTACTAAAGTATTTTGTGTATATCCCATAACATCTAGTTGCGCCGACTGAACCTGGAGACACGTAGTGTTGCGTTAGAGTCGGTCGTAACAATAGTCACTCTACAGAGTCATCGTCAACACCACGGATATTCTTGCATAGGATGGTAAGTGTGGTGAGTTCATGGTGTTGACGATGGCGTCGTAATGGTTAGATGACTCCATAAACATATTACAGAGTCATCATCAACACCATGGATATACTTATACAATATTAAATGGTATATATGAGCTGCCTCTGAGAGGAGTATGAGGCTTTATTAAATGGGATAACTGGTGTCAAGTCCACTCCTACTTGGTGAGAGAACATGTTACATAAAATGAAAGGGTATTTATTGAAAGAATTACTGTTTTGCAGCAGTGTTGCCAGATCCGGCTGGGTCCCAGTATTTTGCCCCAGTCATTTATTGTACTTTATCACGATTATTTCCCGGTAGTTTGCCCAGGTTGGGTCCCGGTAGTCTGATGCGGTCTAGGTTAGGTTAGGTAAGATCAGGCTAATTTCAAAATGCCCTATCTTGGAAATGGGGCATTTGCGGAAGAAATGTTATAGAAGAAAATAGTCTTAGAATGGTCTAAATTAGTGGGTTATGTAGGTAGAAAAACCGTATGCAATAACGGTAATTCTTTCAATATTTACCAATGAAAGTAATTTTGGTTGCAGCTATTTAAGGGATATTATCCCAGACAGAGACAGAGTACTGGGACCTAACCAAGGCAAGCTGTAGGGGGGACCCCAAACATGGTCAAAATGCAATGTCATTCTTATATTTCAACATATAATATCAGGGAATGATAGAGTATAAAAAAATGGTAAAAAGTGTGTTTTCCATTTCTGTGGCTCAACCAAACTATTACCAAACTTGAGTTTGGTATAGTCCGAGATGATGTTACATAATTGTAATTTTTTATGGTTTATGTAACGGATTGATGTGGAATCTTTTTAGACTCAATCAATGTAATATTTTCGGTAGAACTACACAGGCCCAAGCGATTATGTCATTTTTAATGAACTAAACGAGAGCCCATCATCATGATACCGGCGACAACAGCAGACCACAACCCTTACCAAGGCTTAACATTATTACATACCTGTATACATGGACTGATTTAGACCATATGCAACAGCCCCAGCAGCAGCCAGTACTTTCAACCCAGTACCCAGACCTCGAGGACCTTTACCCAACCTTCCAGCCAAATCATTTAGTTTATCTGCCATTATTAAAGGAGAAAATAACAGTAGTGGTATGCCTGATGCAACGACCACGACTCCTCACTCACATGTAACCACAATGTTGCCAACTAAAATATCTGTAAAGGCGCTAAGTTGGTCGAAAATATATATACCTGTAAGTAAATTATAGGTAAAAAATACAGGTAAATTATAGATAAAGCTCTTAAATTATTCCACTAGATTGGCTCTAAATATCAGCAGCTTCTCTTGTAATGTTGACATTTTTTTGCGCTACATAATATGCAAATAAACAAAATCTACCCAAAAATTCGCTAAGTTGGCATCACTGGCAGGGAATATTTGCATAATCTTGGTCTCATTTTGTTTTCATTATTAGTGATACCGGAGTGTTTTCTCAGTTATCCTTATGCATATACCTATTTTGTTATAATTTAGGCTAAAAGAGCTATTAAAAATGATTACAAAGTACTGGAAACTGTTAAAACAAGGAACAGTACTGAGGCTAAGTTTAAAGCTAATATTATCAAGGCACGATTTTATCATCCAAGAATTTGCCTTATCTTCGAAGTGCAAGCTCAAATAGTGGAAAAGCAGTAGGAATGAGGATTGCGTAGTATGTGACTCTGGTCTTTTCTGGAGATTCTCCGTACGGGATGCATTGCTTGATGTGGGTTTTGACGCCCCTTCAAACCCGAGCCATCATCATCTCCTTCATCTGTCCCTCCTTTCTCCTTGCTATCTATTACCTTCTTCCTCATCCTACATGGTCTTCCAGGTCTAGGACGGCTTCTTTTCTTCCTCATATTTAAGCCTATCTTCTAGACTAGAAGTCTAGAGGTTTCTGTCAATATAATCTGGATATGGACTTGTGATTTGTTTTTATTTTGTCAATATAATCTGGATATGGACTTGTGATTTGTTTTTATTTTCCAGGCTCATTGGCTTCCCAAATAACATAAAATATTAGAAGCACATATATTTGTACATACATGTACTGTATTGTCCATTTGCTGAAATATTATTCATAAGATGAGTTTCATGCCCACTATATGAATAAAATGGACTTTAATATAAATTTGAGGTGAATATTCATGCATTACATGTACAGTAATTGTTTCTCAAGAAGGATTGAGCATGAATGAGAAAGTAATTATAAATTACATTGCAGTAGCTCATGTACAGTTGCCAAAAGAGGAATTCGACAACTATTGATCGAACTTTAAATATATTAATATCCATAGTTGTTTGTAGGGATCATAAGTATATATTACAGAAGGATATGTATATTTCCTTGTTATACATGCTTATAGTCCCTACAAATAGTTGTGGATATTACTATGGTTAAAGTTCCATCAAGATTTGTCACAATTCCTCTTTTGGCAACTGTACATTTCATTTATTTGTTCTACATTTTTTATCCTAAATAAATTTGCACACAAGATGGCCTACAGTAGTCAGGAAACAGGTGAGATCAAACTGTTTACAGGTAGATATTCTAAATAAATTATGCTCAAGTTTGGCAATCCATATAAATAATAAGGTAACTAAACTCTCAGAAATATTTTGCAAACTATCATTATTATTTTCAACTCATTAAATTGTGTTCAGTTCCACTAAATCTCTTGAAAGTACTTCCAAGGCTTCTGAATTACCAAATGTGGGTTGCAGTTGTAAACTTTGTACAACAATGTTAACTTGTCATAGGTGACAAGCAGAGAAAATTTTCTTGCTTGTCAGTGATGGTGGAGTTGTTATTAAAACTGGAATAAATATTTTGTCTGCTATTGTGAGTTTTTCTTATTGCATGATTATGATCTTGAAGTTGCAGTACTGTACCTCTACAGCAAAGCACTCATAACTCTCAATAGCTGCTCCTAGACATACAATCTCTATTCTATGCCAAACATTTATCAATTATATAATTCCCCGACTTATTTCACTTCTATGCACTCCCGTGGACTAATTTCCTTTTAATCCTCCCTCAACCTCACATTGCTATTAACTTTTACTCTGACCATTATTGTGTCTCCCAACTTAATACACTACATCACCACCAGTTTGACTCTCAAATGTGACTGTATAGCATTGGCATATAACCTCTGTACAAACCATACCAAGGTCAAATATTATACACCTATATCTTCATGCTTCGTTTTGGAGATGATGACCACGTGCTTTCTTGTGTTTTCGAAGTAATCGAACATCCACCTCTGGGTACTGCTGTTGCAGTGCCTCGACATTCATATTGGGGAACCTCCTCCACAGCATGTATACGTGGCCACGCACACGCCTGCCACACACAATACAAGGTGAATTTGAGGTAGATAATATTAATATAAAACTAACACTACGCTAAAAAGAAGTGTATGAAGACCTATGCTGTACAGTATACCAGTATAGTACACAATCAAACTACTTGTAATATAAAAAATATCAAATTTTATCAAACGTATCAAATAAAACCAATATGGTAAAATTATTTTCTTCACTACATTGCGTCCCCCTTAAGCTTCCGGTCTGATTACATAAAACAAATAAAATCAAGGAAGTGTTCCCAGAGCTCACAGTATGGAGGTGAGGTACCATACTGTTAAGACTTAAACCATCCCATGGAAGGATAGGTCACAGTGGTGCTTCAGGTTTTCCCATTATAATGCAATTCATGGGTGAGCTGACACAGTGGCTGCACTTCAAAAATCACAATGGTTATTGTACTACCTCTGCACAAAGTATAAAACTGACCTGTAGTATCTCCGCTTTGTCACAAAATTCTTTTCCCGCATGAGCCGCTGGAATTTACAAACTGCAGCTCCACGATGGATCGTTTCCTTTTTCCGATGGTGCATCCACGATGGAATGAAGTGCTGGCAAAACTGACGTCGCCTCCGAATACCTGTCAGACATATTGTTGTCAGGGTGGTGAAGTATGAAGAGCTGAGTGAATGACGAGGGTTGTGGTATTATGCATAGTACCATTTAGAAGTAAAATTGGTAAATCTTCAGGGAGTCAGCAAGGAGGCACAGTCATTTAAGACAATAAAAGGAATCTCATCTGGAAGATATGCTTTTTGAGTGTCAAGGCCAGAAAATATTTCATTAAAAGAGATTCTAATGGCAGGCATTAGTAAATCAAAGGATGGGGAAGATAGATGAATTGTGCTGGAATTGTTCAGTGTGGAATTAAAGGCAAAGGTTTGAAACAAAAGTTCAGCTTTATTAGGTGAAAATACGGCAACATTATCATCAGGAAGGATAACACGAGAAAAACTAGAAAGAATAGAGTTGGTGGAGATATTTATGGCAAGGTGCCAGAGAAAATGTGAGGTCATTACATTTGGCACAGATGAAATAACAAAAGAAAATTTGGCTAGTCTGGGGAAGAGATTTTGGGATCTTTCCAACCCCAGTATCTCCACATGTATATTTCTACACACGTACTGTACACACTATTATTACTTTATACAAGCAATTTTGGAGGGTTCACACATTGATATAATCTTAAATGTAGTGTGGCTGAGAGACTCTTGAAGGCATCTCCATTTAACCCATGATACTGTATAATATTTGTAAAGCATGTTTGATATGCAATACATTTTCAGGGAATACATCTTGATAGAATAATAAAGGTTCTCTGCACACAGACTGAATGGACAGATCACATACCTAAATCATCTGTAATTACTCCAGCTGGCCTCTCGCCTGTCTCTCCAGTCTCTAGCATCCAATATGCTCGGTTTCGTTCAACGACAACATCCTCCAGGTTCTTCATGCTGTCTTCCACCTAATTATCCAGAAGGAATACCATCAATATTCATAAGTTATTTTTCTTCATAGATGTTGCAGCTGTTCCCATAAATATGGGACACTTCATAATTTTCTGATACTGATTTTACCACATTATCCATGTACAAAAGGATAAGGTATAAAGACTGCAAGCAGTTTGAGGGAGTGTTGATATTCTGTACCCACATTGCCATTTGGTTGTGAAACAACAGTGTAGCATGACTATGAAAACTTGAAAACGACAGCAGTAGAGTTGTATTGGTACATGCTAAGAAGTGTGTATCGAGTTCAGATTTAAATGAGTAAGAAATTATGAAACCCATTAATGGTATGGTGTGCATGAATCTTTAGTACAGGATAGGAAAGAGTGGAATAGATTCACTACAAGTGCATCTTCAGTTCACAACCCAGTTTTATTTGAAAGTTCATGGATTGTCACCAAAGGTAACTGAAGTGGAGAAACCAAAGAATTTTGAGAGTTTGATAGGGAGAGTGATTGTGAGTTTGATAAGTGATCCAGATGTGGCCCTCTATACTCACTTTATCAATCCTCTCAGGGTTAGGGAAGAGGCGGTATTCCTGCTTGGCATCATGTTCCATAGTGAGAAGCATATTCCGTTCCTTCAGCAACACAAACCTGTGGTAGTCAAAGACAATGTGATTACTGTCATCATCCATGTTGGTGGATCTCCTCCTCTTTCTTCCCTCTCACCATTCAGATCACATAAGGTGTATGGAAATGAACAACAAAAACCTGGCAAACATTTGTTTGTATTCAATGAGGGATTGAGTGAAAAATAAAGTGGTGGGAACAAGTACATAATTATTAACATTATATCAAGGGCCTACTGTACTTTATTTATACAGCCTGTTAGTGATTTGCCAGTTAATTTGTATTACCGTAGGCCTACACTTAAAGATTTACAGAGCTCAACCTTCCTCACTCTCCTGACTGAAATGTGCAGTGGAGTTTATATGTTAATCTGTATACTCACCACAACTTGTGTAGGTCGTCATTGCTTTTGATCCGCAGTTCATCTTTCTTCCAAGACCGCCCCACTTTCACCTCTTGCTCACCCCAATTTTTCTTATCATCGAAGAACTCGGAAAGGTTACGGAGGTTGGTGGAAGTGTGGATGCCAGCGGTATACTTTCCTACTCTGGAAATGACACTCAATATGTTTGTATATTATTTTAACAATCTCAGACATGCTGACATCCATAACATATATACCGGTAATACGATATTAGCAATACTAAAAAAAAAAAAGTCCTCACAAGAGAAATTATCAAGTATATTGCTGTTTTCTATTACGATGTTTCTACCCACTTTACCAACTAATTTATACCATTCTTAGACTACTTTCTTCTATGGTATTTTCTTCAGAAATACCAGAAATGCCGTTTTGTAGTAGTGTTGCCACATCCGGCTAGGTCGCGGTAGTTTGCCCCAGTCAGGTCCCGCTACTACCATGGTTAGGTCCCAGTAGTTTGCCCAGGTTATTTCCCGGTAGTCTGCTGCTGTCTAGGTAAGGTCAGATAAGGTTAGGCTAATTCCAAAATTTTGAATATGCCCTATCTTGGAAATGGGGCATTTGCGGAGGAAATGTCATAGAAGAAAATAGGTAAAAATAGTCTTAAAATGGTCTAAACAAGTGGGTAATGAAGATAGAAAAACTGTACGCAATAACGTTAATTCTTTCAATATTTACCAAATATACAATATAGCGAACACAGTACGGTGTTTATTGAAAGAATTACCGTTTTGTAGCAGTGTTGCCAGATCCGGTTAGGTCCCAGTATTTTGCCCCGGTCATTTCCTGTACTTTACCACGGTGTCTGCCCAGGTTAGGTACCGGTAGTCTGATGCGGTCTAGGTTAGTTTAGGTAAGGTCAGGCTAATTTCAAAATGCCCTATCTTGGAAATGGGGCATTTGCAGAGGAAATGCCATAGAAGAAAATACTTAGAATGGTCTAAATAAGTGGGTAATGTAGGTAGAAAAACCATACGCAATAACGGTAATTCTTTAAATCCATTTACCTTTAATTACTACTGGGTTTATGCTCAGCTTACCTTAAAGGATGAAAGACTGAAATGGCAGGTACAGTGGTGACAACAGAAGTGTGAGATACGTGAAGTCTGCTTAGTGTGGTTGCCAATGTGCTGAACAGGGCCCTTGTCTGCCTTAACACAGACATCTTTTTTTATTTTTTTCCTTTCCTATACTCATTAACAATATTATTAGTTGTGGATACAGTCTTGTTACATCAACACTGGTTACAAAGTATTAGTAGGCTTAATTAAAATAACAAATTCTATAACACCACCCAGGCCTGCCGGTGTACACTCAACCCATTAACCCAATGTAAACAAATAAGGTGCCCAGTGTTGCCAGCAGCAAAAAGACACCTTATGCTGGCCAGGTTGCGAGGGGCGATAAAAGTCTCCACCGCTGTACGCTGGTGTTGATTGTTGATGTTTACTCAGTTTGGAATTCCTAAAGTGGTATGTACAGTCGTCGGCAAAGTTCTGTCGCCTCATTTGCTTCAACGAGGCACGCGATGTTCATAGCCTCGAGAATATTAGGAGTATAAAACGTGCGTATTTTTCGAGTCGATGAACACTGCTTGTTTCGGTGAAGCAGGTGAGGCGACAGGATTTCTACCGCCGACTGTACAATCAGATCAAGATAAAAAAAATTACCTCTGACTTTATGTCTGTTTTTATTTGATTGAGAAGTGCACAGTTGCGAACATTATGTAAATTAATGTTACCAATCATAAAAATATTACCCCAGATTTAGAGAAGTGGAGACGCAAATGAGTAAAGGGTGAAAAAAAAACTTCCGATTTGAGGAATTTTGGGACTCTGTGATATGGGGAATTCTGGGAAATTTTTAGACGGCGATTCGGGAAATTTCACTGCTGGAGTATTCCTGAGTACACCGGTTGGCAACATTGATGTACACCAGTGTTGCCAAGTGCAAGGAAATTTCTTAGCTTTAAAGAATTTTGAAGTCCACACAGGGAAATTATTATAAAGATTGTTCAAGAGTAAACAGGGAAAATTCTACTAGACAAAAGAAATATCCAAAGAGACCGGCATCTATTATGTTCAACAGGAGTAAACAGGAAATTAAATTTTTAAATCTCGAGACAAAACCCTTCCGATTAATTATAGACCAATTTCACTTACCTCAGTTCCCTACAAAATTTTAGAACACATAATTCATAGACATGTAATGGACCATTTTGATAGGCAAAATATACTGACTGACAATCAACACGGTTTTCGGCCTAGACTCTCGTGTGAGACGCAGCTCCTTGTAACTACTCATGACATCTTGCAGTTCCTCAATGACACAAAAATTAGACAAGTTGACGCCATAGTATTAGACTTTGCCAAAGCCTTCGACAAAGTCCCTCATCAAAGACTACTACACAAGTTAGAATGCTATGGCATACAGGGACAACCTTTTCACTGGATTAGAACGTTCTTGACTACCAGAAAGCAACGCGTAGTTCTTGACGGTAGTCAGTCTCCACCTGTTCCTGTGACCTCTGGGGTACCCCAGAGCACTGTCCTAGCTGGGCCCCCTTCTCTTCCTTTCATACATTAAGGACCTCCCACTCTCACTTTCCTCTACCACTAGACTCTTTGCAGACGATAGCTTAGTTTACAGACCGATTAAAGATAGGAATGACTGCCTTCGACTACAGGACGACCTAACTGCACATGACTGGGAAGTCAAGTGGCAGATGACATTTAGACCAGACAAATGCCATCACATCCGTTTTACCCGTGCCCATAATGTCATTCCATATACATACCAACTACACAACACCAACCTCAACACAGTCACTTCCCACAAATACTTGGGCGTCCACATCTCAGCGGACATGAGGTGGAACACACACATAGGTAGCATCAGGGCCAAAGCTAGTAGGGTCCTGGGGTTCTTGCGCAGGAACCTCAGCAGGTGTAACACAAACACCAAAATGATTGCGTATAACACTTTCGTTCGGCCACATTTAGATTATTGCGACACCGTCTGGGGCCCACACACTTAAAATAATATCAATAAATTAGAGTCCATACAAAACAAGACTGCAAGATGGGCCAGACGTGATTACAGACACACTACATCAGTCACTTTGCTTAAACAAGACACAAAACTAGACCCATTAGTAACACGAAGACAGATACACAGACAACAGATGATATACAAAATCACAAACAAGTTAGTTGACATAGACAAAGACACATATCTACACCCTACAAGTATACGATTCACTAGAGGCAGCCACAACTTAAAATACCATACATACCAGACAAGCACTGATATATTTAGGCACTCATTCTTTCCCCGCAGCATCCAAGAGTGGAATCATCTCCCATCTCACGTAGTTAATAGCCCCACTCTTGACACGTTTAGAAATAGGATCACCAATCATTATCTCCCCAATCCTAATCCTCAACCCACAGTCCCTGACCCAATCCACCCTTATCCTAACCCTCTTCCTAATCCTGCCCTGGATCCCTAAATCCCCCGCACAACCCCCGCATATTATGCCGCCCATGAGCGGCCCTCTGCGGGACCCTAAACTTGAACTTGAACTTGAACTTGAACGATGACTGCTACGATTACTCCATAGACACGACTTGGGGCCATTGTAACTATTATCATCATCATCGCCTTGTACCTCCCTATATATTCTTTGTTTTTTCATGTGTCGATTTTTACCTGCTACTTCCAGGGAGGGAAAGGGGGAAGAGAGGATCTGCGTAGGTGGGGTGAGAAGCTTTGGAGGACGCGACGTGTGTGGAAGGGAGAGTGTATAGGCTATTTTGAAAAGTGAGAGGTGAGGTGAGGTGAGAAAAGAGAGGAAGTATAGGCAGCAATGGAAAAGAGATGTGAAGCAAAGTGAGAGATGAGAGTATGAGAAGGGATTGGGGGAGTGTACAGTAGGGGGAGTGTACAGGAATCAAGGCGCTCTAATGTACCCAAAAGAAAATCAATCTCCCCGTAAGTTAATGGCTTCATTTCATTTAAGATTTCATATACCTCTGGGAAGCCCTTCACAAAATATCTGGCATCCAATATTCCCAGTCAGAAGTGAGGGGAAAGAGAATCTAATTTAAATTTAAGACTGAAGAAAAACAATGCTGTCTGACAGATCTTCAGAAGTTCAGAAGTGTCTTCATCTTCCCCCACATACAGAGTTGTCGTATCATTCGTCTTCGCCCGGGATTCCTCCTCTTTCTGCCTTTGATAACAATGTCCACCTCTGACATCCTTTATGAGAGTATTTGACGGTTCCCAGCTATGGCATGGAACAACTGTCCGGAACGAACTCAATCTCAATCCACTCATAGCACTACATCAGTACATCTATACATCCTACTTTTCACGTTTCCTTGCCAGTTCCTATCCATCCCGTGGTCACCAAAAAAACCCGTCTAATTTCGACTCTCAGTAGCCACGAAATCTAATCGAATATGAATATAAGTGAAGGGGAAGATAGTAGGGGTAGGATAGGTGAAGGATAAGTGCGAAGAGGTGAATTTATTTAACAAATTGAGTTAATGTTTATGTGAACTAAAAAATTCCAAGATTTACTTGATTTTGTACTGTAAATACCAAGATGCCAAGGTTGAGTTTAAAATCCCAAGATCTTGGGAAATATTCCAAGCACTGGCATCAACTGCTAACCATGAGCGGCTCTCTGCGGGACCCACAACTTGAACTTGAATTACTGAGGTAAAAAAGGGAAATTCCGATATTGAATTTCTTGAAATTTCGTCAAGGAGACCTGGCAACACTGATGTAAACAAACAAATACGGCGTGACTTCAGATAACTTTTGTTGTAGGCAAAATAAATTGGCACTTTGTATAATTAATAACTTACTACAACACATTAATAACTGTATGGACTTGAGTAGTAAGCATAATATTGGTACTTTGAATAATTGATAACTGACTACAACACATTAATAACTTACTACAACACATTAATAACGTATTACAACACATTAATAACTATAACGTTAACTTAGGACTTATCACAAGGTTGGCACAATGAAAGCAGACCAAATTCAATATTCTGACAAGTACTGTGACGATATATATGAGTATAGGTAAGTTATAATGTTTTCCTCAGTGTCTTTGGTATTTATGGAGTTTATTTACCGTGTTTTTTAGAATGACATGTTACGGCTTTTTTTTTTTATATATATATAATCTTTTAAATTTTTGGTATTACAGAAATACTGTGTTCTTGGCTAGGGCTGCACAGTGTTACCACATCCGGCTAGGTCCCGAGAATTTGCCCCGGTCACTTTATATAAGGTAGTTTACACTGGTTATATCCCGGTAGTTTACCCAGGTTAGGTCCCGGTAGTTTGCCCAGGTTAGGTTCCGGTAGTTTGCTGTGGTCTAGGTTAGGTTAGGTCAAGACTAATTTCCAAATTATGTTTGTAAAATGAGGCATCTTCGAGAGATACACCATAGATGAAAAGTGTCTTAGAATGGTCCAAAATAGTGGGTAATGATATTAAAATATACAATATAGTGAACTCAGTACTTCTGTAAATTTACCCTGGCTTTTTTTTATATATACTGTAATTGGATTTTTCACCAGGCATAAATATTGTAAAATGGAAAACTTTGGCTGGATTTATTTCGATTTAACCTAACCTGACCTAAGTACAGTCACGGCACATAGTCCTTACTCAGGGTGTCAGGGGAAGTCTGGTCTAGGATTATGTGCTGTGACTCTACCTTACCTGAATTATAATGTGATCGAGGATGAAATCTGCAAACATCTTAACACCAACTTGCTGACCGTTATCCCTTTGTGTAACTCCGTCGATGAATAGGAGAGTATTAATTAGTGTTAGTTGAGGTATCTTGAGAGTTTATAGCTCGTGCAGATAGCATTATAGATTATGTTACTTCAAAGCGACTACCTTCCAAACTGGAATGCATAGCAGCAGATTCCTTGTGATAATTTTCATATGGGGACCAGTTTGCAGCTCGTTAAGTTCAGCCATTGGGAAGATAATACACAAACACACATACATACATTAAGGGGAGAATCTCTTTTTGATAAATTAGAAGGCTACTGATTCCTCCAAACTATGCCAGAAAATAAACAGACACCTTCAATGGGGGATCTGTTTCATGGAAGAATCACAGACCTTTCAATTCACCAACAAAAGAATCTCCCCTTAAGTTACTCACATATCTATTTAACCATTACACCACGGGGATAATTGAGCGTGGCAACTCTGCAGTCCGGGCCTTTTTTCAGAACTCGCGGTCACTCTGTAAACAACACATTTGATGGCTAATAGCTTGTAAACCACTCACACTACATAATTTATATAAATGTTACAGGATATTAAAGTGCAAACCTTTAGCTATCTCCTGATGTACTTGTGAAGACTAAATGAGCATCCGTAGAATGGGTAGCCAGCTCAGAATGACTGCAACTCAAAATTTACTTTTACACTCTATTTACATATCTAAGTACGTTTTCACACTCTGATTTCGTTATAAAACATGTCGGAATCACATTTTTCAACACAATAATATGAAATATAATGTCACTGTCATTTTTACGTACCGTACATATATGGTACATCAATTACAGGAAAAACGGAGCTCTGGAAATACGTCCTTCCACCCTCACTGCTAGTTTAACACTGGCCGGTATTGTTTTTTTTTTGGCCTATGGCTACTTCCTACAAGCCCAAAATCAGTGTTGCCACTTGAGACAACCATGTTATGGGTCACGCAATTTTATAAACTGCGTTCTCGAGAATTCTCGTCACTCGCGGTCCTGGTGACGAGAATTCTCGTCACCCACCTTTTAAGGGTTAATTTTTACAAAGAGAGAGTGGGACTGTTCTTACCCTTATGAGATTTGACTTCATCATGGTGATGGACAGTGTGGTGTGGCCAAGGAACTGCAGGCGGCAAATGACTAGCGAGGGCACCTCCAGGTTATTGAGGACCTCGTCATGAGTGATGTTTGACTGTTTGCTTGTGTTAAACTATATATTAATACTGTACAATTTAAACTTCAACGATCATCAGACAGTTATCGAGACTTTTCTGAGACTGACAGTTGCTAGAAATATTAAGTCTGGGGTTAAGAGTGCTTTGTGTCTTAAGTCCTTGTTTTCTAAAAATAAAGAAAAATGTCATACCTCAATTAAATACTGTAACTTGTATCTGTGTTTTGTTTTTGACTTGGTAATTTGTATCGTTTTCCCTCTATCTACTCTCAGGCATGTGATTTTACCCAGTGACATGGCAAAGCTGGTACCCAAGACCCACCTTATGACAGAAACTGAATGGCGTAATCTTGGGGTACAACAATCACCAGGATGGGTCCATTACCTTGTCCATAGTCCAGGTTTGTTGAAGAAGCCACAACATTTAATTACAAGGCCTGTGATCCTTCTATACACTAATTCTGCTTTTCCCATGTCTTGTATCATACTGTACTATGCTATTTGCATCAAAATACTGTACAGCAAACCCCTTAAAAGTTGAAACCATAGGGGACTATATCCTTGCCAAGTTTCTGGTATCTTCTTAACCAAACTTGTGCTGGTGCCCCCTACCTCTGGATGGGGTAAAAAAAAATATAAAGTTGCTCAGAGGACATGCTGAGTTGCCTAATAATTATTCGGCAAATATGCCGATGTATTGTAAAAAATTAGTAAAGAGGTTTGTGAGAAAAGACAAAAGGAGATTAGATGAGAAGTTTGGCAGGAAACTGAGTGAAGTGTTCAGTGAAAAAAATATAAATATTTTTTAATAAAGTCTTGTACTCTGGGTGAGAGAGCAGATATAAGGTTGTGATCTAGGATGTTCTGTTGATTTGACAAGTTTTGGTGCTTGGTGAGTTTTGCCAGGAAAACCATGTGTGTCAGAATACAGTGATAACATATGGAGACAAAATTATGGTTATGATAGCTACAACTTAACAAGGTATACAGTATTTAATTTCTAAAGATATAAATATATTTTCCAGAACCCCACATCTTGCTTTTCCGTCGCCCTAAGCCAGCTGCCACGCAGGAGCCGGACAGAGTACCTTAAGCTACCAGTGTATGGCATCAGACTTCTCTTATGGGGGTTATGGAGCTGTTGGCAAAATGGGATATACTGATTTTTCCAAACTATATTAAGAAATATAACTACATGTACCAATACTTTTGATTTTCAGTGCTGGTATAACACTATACCCCCATATACAGTATACGCATTACTACTTGAGTATTCCTTGATCCTTTTTTGTCAAATCATGTTTCCATTATCTTCCTGACTTTCATTACATAGTAATACCACTCTAAATTTTAGTTTGAGTTTAATTTGTTGAGGGAAAGGAATCCGTTAGTATTTGTAATTTGTAAAATAACGTTGGTTGGTGGTTTGGTTTTCAGGTCAGATTATTATCTGTTTTGAATGAAGCCATTCAGAATAATTATAGTACCAGTTATTTTAATTTGGAAAACACAATTTTACAATAAATAATTTATAGTAAGTCTGCACTCTCCTCTAAGTTAAAGAATTACAGTATTAATTAAATGCTAAAGATTTTATGCGATGTTCTAAGAATTCAGACTAATGAGGAAATTTAAGCCTGCAATTCTTGAAAAAGCTTGAAATTAATTTCTTTTCATAAATTTACTTGTTAGGAATGACTATCCAAACAATATAAAAAATTGACATTGTGATCAAGATAATCCCTGGAATGAAACTAATTGGTCAAGTAGTGTTCTGGAATATGTCCCTTTGTCCCTTTGTTTATAATAGCCTACAGTTGTGTAATCTATCCATGTTTGGTTATGGCAATATGTTGTGGGTGTTAGGATTTACAGACAGAGGGTTTAGGTGTACCTGCTGTAGAATTCAGAGTATTTTCCCTTTGTGGATGAGAAGCAATACTTTTTCTATAGGTATTAACATTCTAGAACACAAACCCATAATCCGTAGACACTAATGAAACTACCATGCTGCACTAGGTCACATGAACAAAGTCGGTCTCTAATGTTAAGTTACCTTCTTGACACGTTTAGTGTTTTGTATTCCTGAACAGTTTCAATTACAGTATAACCAGGTATGGATGAGCAACTTAAGCTTAAAAAGTATACTGGCACCAAAATACAGCCTATAATGATATACAGTATATGGTTTTGAAATTATATATATTTTTATATAGGCATATTAATTTTACCAAATCAAATAGTTTTTTATGAGGAGGTATACATTTTTTTATTCTTTTGTATGCCATAAAAAATAAAGAGTATGCTTTGTAAATTGATTTTTTTCACCATTGAGGGTACAGTATAATACTACAGAATACCGGTACTGTAGATGGGTTAATATTGCCCACAAATTGGTTGGAGAGGGAAAAGTCCTAACTTGGTGCCAGAAAGGGTACAGCTGGGTGGGTGGGATTATGATGTATGCATCAGAGGAATGGACAATGTATAGGGCACAACACCCTTGAAAAGTAGTGGTGGAAATGATTTACCTGAGAAAGAGTGGTCTGTTGAAGTGTGATTGGGAAAGCAATGAGGATATATATGAGACATGTTGGCTGGATGAGAAGGCAAAAGGTGTTGAGTGTGGGGTAGTAATGAGAGTGGAGAGCAATACGTTGAAATTATTTGAACATAGAGAGAGGATGCAAGATAAGGAGTTTACAAAGAAGGTGTATGGAAGTGAAGTTGAGGGACCCAGTGTGAGATGCACCCCATATGAACAGAATGGTGAAGTATTTGAGGCAGAAGAATGCGAGTTGTATAAGAGTGCTTGACTGAGGGGGGGAGGGAGACCTGGAGAATTCTGACATGGGGGTAAATCTTGGAGAGAGTGAGGCATCAGAGCTATAGATAGAAAGATAGTATGCTTCAGGCCACTGGCTTTAATTATGATGTCAGTCTGGGCTACAACATGACTATCCCATTACATCTTTGCTTTTCTCACCTCTACTGTTGATCCTAATTTTGCTCTTCTAATTATCTCTCAATCTATAACCACTAATTAGGTTATAAATTTGGTTTTCCCATTTGAACAATTTATTAAACCTACTTCATGAGTATTTTATTGCCATCAAAGACAATTCACATTAACAGCTTCACAATGATCTTTAACCTAGTGTTGTATGCAAATAAGTATATTCTAACTCTCCACAAATGTTGGGAGAGTACATCTTCATGGCATAATAAGATATACTGTTGAAAACCACTGACCCTGTCACATATACAGACGTGTTGTATGACTGAGAAGGCAAGTGTATACATTAACAGCAACTATACTGTATACTTAACTGAAAGGAAAATTATGGGCATTTAATTCTTTATGGCATGCTTATAACAAATCCATAACAAACTCTACAATCTGTGACTTAGTGATAAAAGCTTATTTGTCTTGAAGTCTAATTTTAAGTTCAGTCTCCTTCACTTCTAGTTCATACAGTGACTGATGTCCCAAAGCAAATGTGGCACTAACAATACTTGTTTTTTTCTCCGCTGAGGTTCGTAAGTTATAGGTGTGGTGCCTGTGCAGTACTGATCACACTTGCTGTGAACTCACTGGCTATCCAAGATAAACATAAAAAATAAAGGATGGCTTCAACATTATACTTACGAAGAACAATCACAGCTTCTATCATAAGTTTCAAAAATTCATATCTGCACTGTCACTTTGCCATACAAACAGTATTGTGCAGATGCTACACCTATGACTTATGAATCTCACCTGAAAAAGAAATTTAGTGTATTTTTTTTTTTGTTCAGATTTATGATATGAGAAGTGATCTCACCCAGGACAATGACATTTAATGTGTGACAATAATAATTTAAAACTTGCATCACATCTACAAGATCTTGTTGGCCACTATATTGTACCAGTTATACATGAAAGTGACGGTACCACTCTGAGTAATGTACCATATTGTATGTAAATGTTTATATGAGCTGTTCTGATTGCAACCTTATAAGCTGTATTTCATTATAAAATCCGTTTCTTAAGGCAGACTCATAGTACATTACAGATACTGTAAATACTGGATAAGCAAGTAAATATGCTTTAGCATGTAAACATTTTATACATGTATTCTGCAGACATACAAGATTTCATTCATATACAGGTACTTTAAATTTATTGTACTGTACTAGTATGTATACACAAACTTATGTATAAAAATGCATCTTTCATAATGGTCTAAGATTGTTGGTAAGGATGTGACGTTCTTGTTTTCAGGATTTGTGACTGTTATTATGAGATACATAAACATATATAGCTAATTTGTGACCAAGAATGGGAAGATCATGTATGTAACACAGTGACTACATTCAGACTAAACAACACAAAGTAAAAATTCTAAGAATAACCTTCTCACTTTCTTACCAAATTCCTGATTTACCATAAGGTGTTTATTGATGTGCACTTATTATACTTCAGTTCTGCTAGATTTGTAGGCAGCTATACTGTTTAGTTAAATAATTTAAGTCCTGTCCAGGTCAGTGCAAAGAGTATTTGTAACTGCAGTGTATATACTGTATAGTAGTATCTTTTTGAAACCGGTTAATAATTTTCTTCAACATCTATCCTGGTAATTCTCCCCTGTACAGTACTTTATAACAGCTACAAGTTACAAGACAATTTCTTGTTTTGCAACTGGTTATAATATCTTAGAACTGAAATGTACAGTTGCAGAAAAGTTCAAGTGCCAAAAATAATCTGGATAAGCAGGATGTATACAGTACTGTATTAGTCTATTAGACAAAGTAATGTTTTAAATCAAAATTTCAGTTTCCTCTTCCTTGAAAAATGATTTTCAAACCATATAGTACACTGTGCTGTTCAAATACATATACATTACAGTACTGTACAATACTGTATAACCAATCTGACACTTCTCATTAACTTGAGCCCCTCTGTTATAGCAAATGCTGACTGATGTATTGCCAAGCATTCTCTTTTTTGTTCCCATCATGTACTGTACCTGCTAACCAAATGCCATGTCATGATGCTGTACTGGCTGTGGACATTTAACGTATCCAACTGAAGAACAGATTGATCAAAATTATCAAAGATCATACTCAGGTAAACAGATGCAAACCAGTAGCTACCATAAATCCTTCAATTTTAACTGGACAGGTGACTGCAAAACATTAATACAGTTCAGGTTAGATTATACTGTTTTTTCTCTATTGAAAATACCATATTGAATAATTTTATTAACCTGAGGAAAGCTCCTGACCATAAGAATTTATCTGCACAGTCACCTACAGGAGTGTTGTTACCCCCTTTACTTTTCATTAGCTAATTTATTTACAGTATATCTTTTATTCATCATTTATAAACTACAGTGTATCTCCTCATAGAAGGTAATAGGAGATTTATCTTCCAGTCAAAGGCACTTGTGCTTCACAAGTTGTACAATGCTGTCATACAGTTCCTGAAGTGAGATAGTGTAGGCCTAGTGGGAAACAAATGAACAATATGCCTGGAGGTAACTGTACACAGGATAAACTACTTGGTATGGCCCAGTTCTATGATCTTATAGAAATATAATGCAGTCCATCATGACAGTATGAAGCAACACATAGCACTTGCCTTTAGTCAATTTTTAATGCCTTCAAAACCACGTCACTACAACAAAAGGTAAATATAGAAACACCATAATTATGAAGTGTACGATTAATGATAATATTTCACATGTTTCTTCATATTAACAGTAAAATATCATCAGTACAGGCTTTTTCTTTAATGGTGTTTCCATATTCATTGTGTCTAATTATGTTACACTGCATAACACAAGGTCAGAGATTTCCATGTTATTCCAGCAGTTAATGATACTTGTACACTTCTCACATAACAACTTGTACAAAGTATCAGTCTTTGGCCAGATCTACGTATGGTGACAATCCAATATTTCTTGCCCACAAATGATGCACAAAGTTGAGCTGAAATGAGTGTTTGCTTTTTTTTATTTGATACAGTTTTCTGTGTTGTAAGCGAGTTATATTTTTAAATGTTTTGGTACTGGGTATAGGCCTCAGGCCTGTACCATGGTCCAGGTCTCACATAACACTTACACAGTTCACACCTGTCAATTGGTACATAGGTGAAGAGTAGGGGACATGAAATAATATCCCAAATACAACAGTATGCATACTAATAAAACATGGAGTTTTCATACCGTGTTCACTAGTACAGGATGTAAACAACATAGTACAGTAAACCATTGTACATAGAAGATAGCTTGCATTTACTCCACTTTTTCTGTCCTAGGTGGGTGAAAAATTGTGAACTGTGACTGTACATTACATTCACACAGACTATTACACAACCTTTCATGAAAAGTAAACAAACATTTACCTTACAGTGAACAGAAGTTAATTTTAACAATAATAAAAACTGCCTTTACAGTCAGAAATAATTACAACCACAGTACTGGTCAAGATTGAAGGCATCATTTATAACATCAGTAACAAAATGTAAATGGTGTATACTTTAAAACTGTTTTCTTTTTGTCAGACTTTTTTGACACATGGTTGTTGTTGAATATTAAATTATTCAATAAAAACTAGCACCAAACCTGTGGTGATTATTTGATATAAAAGAGAGAAAGGTGACGATGGAAAAGAAGTTCAGCAGATAAAGGTATTTAAACTGGACTACAAAGAAATACTAAATATGGGTCAAAAGGCGGGTCTGGGACAAGAAGTACATAAGGTGTGTGAGGGAGAATGTAGGGGATGTACTTAGGTCAGGTAGGGAGGAAGGATGACTAAGGGAGAAGAGGATAGGCAAGGCCAGCTAATGAGTGGCCTGAAGATGGGAAATCAACTAGTTGACACTGGACCATGACTGACACCCAGCATGGTTGAGTAATCATAACAATCCTGATACTCAGAGAACACTTAGAATGTTAGCAGCACCACTTGTGGTCAGCTAATAATCATGAATGTGTAACCATTTGCAAGCTGCTATCTTTGACTTAGCAATTTATTCATCAACCAAGTGTGATATTTGTCATAAGAACATAAAGTAATGTAATACTGTACTGTACCTGGTCCCCCTGGACCCAAGGTACTAGGGCTACTTCATTAATAATTTTCAGTGTAATTAGGTGCTTTATGATAATTAGTTTCCTTTGGTTTTCAATAGATTACAGCATTTTATTACTAATGGATTACAACCAGACAAAAGGATTGCCAGTACTGAAATGAAATAACAGTATCATACTGCAAATGATCTGGTTATGATACAGTACTTTTACTTTATGTAGATCAGTTTTTATGATGTATATACTGTACTGTAGATGACTGACAAAAGTATCTAGCAATACAGTGTAATAATTCAAAATTCCTATTTCAATGACCATAAATTATACAGTAAAAAGAGTTAGTAGGTTTATTGATACAGTTTTTAGGAATTAGAAGGCTCCAATTTACCAGCAGCATCTTATAACCTAATCACTGAGTCACTAAGCTTGGCAATGATGTTCAAGTTGTGAGGTTATCACACCTATTTAGTTACTGAACTGAAATTCCTGTGATGCAATGATCTGCAGGTAGAACACAGTTATTTTAAAGATCTTAATTTTGTGAGGGTGAAGGATTATTTTAGAGAAGTGCAGAATACTGACCCTCCAAACAAGACAGCACTAAAAAACAGACCATTGTACCTCCTATAACAGGTGGTCTGGTGTGTAGGAAAGTACAGTATGTATGAGTGAATCAGTAGCCTCCAAAATTGCTGACAAAATTCCACTTCTTTGACTGCAAATGTCTTACACACTATTGGTACGCTTACTCACAGGTTGGTGAAAGTAACTGCAACATTTAGCAAACCACTGATGAAACAAAATTATGATAAACACACAGATGAACCATATAAGCTGCTGGAGAGTGAGACAACAAAAGCAGCACAACCACACATGCAAGCACACACACTCATACTCACTAACATTCCACATATGTTACACTTGTCAATTAAAAGAGTAAAAATGGAAACTTCTGCTGTTAGTTTAGTCACTTTGCGTGCAAGTTTCCTTAGCACATCGGAAACAATACATCACGGTGCACTTTATGTACAGGTGTCCCAAGTACAGTACTACCCCAAGTACTAATTAACATGCCATCATATATGTACGAGGCAGCCTTCTTTCCTGGGTAGCTAAAGAGGTTAAGTTCCACACAGTACAGTATTTATTTATTTACACATCTAAATGTTTTGTCAGAGTAATTATTTTCCTCTCTAATACTGAAACATAAGAAAATTATTTTCTGGTCTTCAATATCTTTTATCCTCTGAAGAGCTTCTGCAAGGATATTCCTGTTCCAGAGTTGTTCCATTACATCATAAATCAGATTCTAATACACCAACAAATTTCCTGTTCATTCCATTCACAAGTAATATCTTTCAATACCACTTACTATCAGTTTTACGATTTAGCATCACAATAAATAAAAATATGAGATGTTTCACTTCTTTTATCCTCTTTTTCTAAATGGTCTAGCATCCCCCCCACTTATTGAAAACATAAAAAAAAATGTTTTCTTATCTCTAATCCATCAAAGCTTACCTAATGGTCTATTTCTGGTTTGCAGATGCTATTGTACACTGTACATTAATAATTGGAAGTAGGAATTGATTTTTTAAATATATAACCATTCACTTATCACTGATTACCTATACTCATGGTTCCTCATGGCACCTGTTTTCTATCAATATTTAGGTAAGTGAAGCCCATTTACGGTATGAATATCTTTGGTAGTTTAGCTGCCCAATTCATTCTCTGTGCAACTTTCCATGTTCTGCATTACAAAAAGCATAAATATTTTCCTCATGAATATGCTAAAGATGTCATTAATTCCTTTATATCCAGCAGCATTCTTCACTCCATTTGCACTTCACTTTATTTTTTATTTATAAAACAGCCTTTTATGTACTGTAGTTCATGAGAAACATTTCTTTCCATGACTATACAACTGAATATTTCTGAACACAGAAAATACAGTACTCTAATCAGTATTTCAATATTACTGCAAAGTACTTACACTGTAATCACTTCACACAGTGATGTTTGTGTTCTTGTGTACTGTACAGTAAAGAGATCTTTCTGGTACTTGAGCAGAAGCAGAGTAACACACAGGGTTGGAAAACTTGCCATTTATGATATTATAAATATTTGATGCCTTTACAAATAAACAATGAAGAACATAGCCCACAAGGATTTATGACTGGAATTCTACCATAATCTAAGCGGACAGCACAGGTAGTGGGGGTTGTGGGTCTAGAGTGTGGACGAGGCTTGAGTGTAGGAAGGGGCAGGGGTGAGCATCAAAGCTGCTTCAGTGTGCTGCTATACTCGCAGCTCTCCTGCATGGGAGTCTTTCGTAGGGCTCTTGGAGGGGGTAGAGGTATGTGGGGAGGTGACTGAGAAGGACGTCTGTTTTAGCAATGGCTGGGATTCTGTACCTTGGCAAGGAATCTGGGGTGGGGGAGGGGCTCGGGGCACAGAGAGGGTCAGGCTAGTGCCACCGCCCGGCTGACTTTCACAGGTGATAGTTTTACGTGGGAGGGTGTGGAGGTGGGAAACACCATGGGCTGTACCATAGTGTGGTGATTGATTGGGGTAGTCTGCAAATTCTGGAGGAGGTAAATGGGTGGTCTGGGACATGGGTGTGGAAGGGGGAGGCTTCATTCCACTTGATCCCATCCTGCTAGCTACTTCAGCCTTGACTGAGAGGCTCGGAGTGGATGGGGTGTGGACATCACCACTGATGCTGTGTGCTGGCAGCAATCCACCATTTTCGGCTACTTTTTTTGCCTCCATCCGTGACTTGTCTCTCTGATAATACACTCCAGCAAAGATGAGCACATTGAGAATGAGCAGTGAGCAACCTATGGCAATGGTAACAGATAATGCTGTGGAATAAGCAGCAAAACCATCACTGAGAGAGGCATGCCTGCCCGTGCCATTACTGGTGTCAGGACTGGCAGGTGTTGACTGCAGCACGGCTGATACATTGTATTGACGGGTTGTTGTAGCAACAGTCGTTGTCTCAGGTGGTAGAATCACTCTGGAATAAGGATATGCTCCCTTTAATTTCAATCAATATACCATTATTTGCAAGTATAAGTACTGTATTCAACAGTGATGAGAACAAGACAGCTAAGGAATGTAGGCCTATATGTAAAGACATAAGGAGAAGTAAAAACATATGTTAAAAAAATTGGTTAAGATTTATACAGTATAGAATTATAAGTGTGGGAAAGCATGAAAATGAGCATTCAAATGTGGATAATTGTATATATAAGAACTAGCTTGGTAGAATTAATTTCTGTTTACTGTATATTATGTAGTACAAATACAATACCTGAGGACCTATGAACAAAAGTGATATATCTGATGATTTTGATAAAGTGATAGTGATAGGTAATGTGAATGGATTAGTGGAACAGGAATATGTAAATCAGAAGAAGTCAGGAGAGGGCAGTATAGGTGTGGTGGGTCCTCCCTCCCTGTCTCCTTATACTGTATATATTCTTACCTCAAGAAGACCTTTATGGGGTTATACACATTAGACAACAGCACAATGTTAATCTATGAAATTGGTACTACCTAGTAACGGGTTGGGATCTGACGAAACCATTATACGAGTCCCAATCATTATGGTTCTCCAACTGGTGATGGTCGTCTGGAGCGTCCCTCCCAGCCTGGTGTAGCTGAGGCACCAACTGTAGCCAGAAGCTCAGCTGGTGGGACCGGTAGTGAGCCTTCATCCTTGGCTTCACGTCTGACAAGGGAATATGGTACTACAGTATATAAACTCTTATTGAACCAAATACAGTGTAGGAAAAAAAAATCATGATTTTGCTGGTCTTTTTATCTGTAAGGGAACTCAGGTAGGGAACAAAATTATGACAGACATTCATGCATAAATCAGTGTTTTCCATCCACGAGAATTATACAAAGTACAGTAACTGGATTTGAACTCATGAAAGTTAAACTAGGTGGGAAAGTGCTTCATAGGAGTGAATTCCAAAAAAGATATAGTTATGTTTATGCAAGAGGTTTTGAAAGTAGAAGCTTTACAATGTGGAAGAGGTAAAGTTAACTTATATTCACTGACATAAACAATACTACAGTGATCTGAGGCAATACAAGAAAAGGTGGAATGAATGATAAAACTTTGCTAAATACCAGCCTTGAAAGAATTTATAAAACTGTGCACTGTACAGTGTACAAAATTATGACAAACCACTGATAAAGGAGGACATTTACTTGTTATAACTGTGCTCCTGATGACTTTAATGGAAGTTTTTAATTTTGTCTAAATATATCGATGCCACATTGCCACATCTATTCCGAAGAGACATGTGGAGAGCAAATGACTTATATAATTTACTGTAAGCTGGTCATTAGTGAAGAACTTTTAACACAGTTAAGCAGTCTCAAGGTTTTTTCTTCAGCAACATCAATCAAATTGCTATTACAGTTTACCTGCAGAGGTTATATGTCAGACTCCCTGGAAAACAAAAAATTCCCAAATAGCAAACCTATCCTTCCCGAGAACAACTATATAATTCAACTGCTTAAATTACTGTACAGTATTGCATTCCAATTAATTCATACTATCTATGATGTACAGTAGGGTAGTTTCCTTCTCAACCTGATATTTAGTGATAATTAACATATTTATTTGATACCAATATGGGAAGGAGAGAAGCCCTCAATGTATACAGTATTGATGATCTTTTAATCATACCAATATCAATATATTTGCGGTGCATAGTGTCGAAGGTAGGCCAATCCGGGATGCGTCCTCGTCCCTTCTCTGCTACCCGGTCATTAGCACCACTTGCTGGCTCACTTGGGTTGCTGGTAAAATAATTTTATGTTTTGAGTGACAATTGGAGCTATATATGAGATGACATTATGAACATCAACATTTTCTGAGTGTTTCTTATGTACAATACAGTAGAACAAAATCGTGTGAATTGAAAAATTTGTCATCTGGCAATAAGCTGTACCAAACCAGTGAACCTGCAAAATATACAGTATGGGATTCATGACATAGTTATAATCAATTAATTGTAGGCTACAGTAGTATCAAACATAAGCCTCAATTAACTTCTAAAAGTGAATTCTAATACTATATTATGTATTTTTTCAATTCATCTTTAAATAATAGTGTTAATATAGACAGTAAATTATAGCTTACAATTAACTACTAAACTCTCTTCAGGTACATACCTAATTAAAAAACAATACAGTACTATAAGGTAAACACCATACCCTGTTCTGGCAAAGTTGGTCCAGTATGTAATCACAATCTCAGACAACTTAATTTCAACTTGTGTGTAGTTATAAGGGAAATGTGCCAAAGAGTCGACCAAAGGAGCCCCCCACACATACGGCAGCTCCTCCCCATGTACACAGCCAAGACGTTGCTATGGGGTGGCAAGAATAGTACACATAATTAGAAAGTTAGAAAGTTATTACAGTGACTATCTTGCCTCCTGACTAGGTCTAATCAATATGGTGCTCCAATAAATTACTGTACACTATAACCATGTTCTGTATTTCATGTGATATGTTGCTTGTATAATAATCTTCCACAGGGTGTATTCTAAGGGCCATATTCAAGAACATCAGTCTGTGGTGTTGACGATGCCGTGGTACTGGTACGAGGGCTCTGTTGTTTGTCTATGGGGCCATTGTACCAGTAGCCTACTACACCATCGTTTACACCACAAACGTTCTTGAATATGGCCCTAAGTCTTAACTCCTATTGCATGACGAGGGTTAAAAAAAAAAAAAAAAAAAAAAAATCAAACTGCAGGGTGATCTATGTCCCAGTTCTGACTGACGGGGATAGTATTGTGTTGGTAAATCTGGAGCAACTGATTCCTCCAAACTATTGTAAGCAACAGGACACCATTATATTTGTTCATATGGTTTTGTTTCCTGGCATACTTTAGAGGAATGAAGGCACTCCAATATTCCAAAAGGATACTACCCCCTTAACAACGAATAAATAACAAAACCATTACTAAGTAATATGAGAAAAAAGCATTGACTGATTGATTGATTGATATCTGGTGCTGCAACAGTGAGGTCATATAGCGCCAGGAGAAGGTGATAAAGAGGTGAGACAGCATGCAAGAAGGAAATAGAAAGATAAGAAAAAAAAGGGACAGTTGAAGAAGTGAATTAAAGGGAGTGGCCGGGGCCGAAGGGGAGCACAAACCCTTAGTGTATTGCCCACATACTCTCAAGCAGGGCCCACTCATAGCTTCCTATAATAATAATAATATTATTAATAAAAAAAAAAAAAAAAAAAAAAAAAAAAAAACACACACACACACACACACAGACATCCCCCAAGTAGTTATAAATCTCACATGCTCAAAATCGCCGTTCCTGGTCTGGTGATCGAATACGTAAAGGAAGGTGGCACGTGATGCAAGCGCGTGTAAGTTGCCCGAGTGCATGACAGGCGCAGCATACAGGGCATCAGACAACAGTGCCAAGGTCTCCTCTCGGGTACTGATGGGGTGGCGAACTGTCCTCTCCCAGTCTGTGTATTCATTCACCACCGTTGCCATGATCTCAGTCAGGTGATAGCTGCAATGATAAAAAAAAAAAAGGCTTGATTGGTTAATATTATTGAGATTTAGATGGACTACGGTCGGTATTGTGTATATATTTTTTCTTTGCCTGTAATTCTATTGTGAATTTTTTCCATCGTCTATACAATCCTTTATAGAATTAGAATATATATATTAGATACTTTGCCTGTAACTCTTGCAACTTTACCCCACGTCTTAATTAAACTCGGTAATTCTTTGATCGTGTTTATACCACCATGCACCTACTTGTATGTGTTCCTGATAAACGTCCTCAGTATTTTATTCCTCTTGTCCGTCTCGAAGCCAAATCTGATGTCCTCGTCATTGAAGGTGAAGAAGGCATCGGAGGGAGTGACACCGAAGATGAGATCGTAGCTGGCGAGGCGATTGATGTAGGACTGACGGTCGGTGTCGAAGTCTGTGTCTATCACCACACCGTCCACAGTGGGCCCAAACGCATAGTAGTACTCAGGAACCTGCCAAGTCATCAGACAATTAAACAAATAATCGAAATAACTCTTAAATAAGTAGGTTAGTCGTGAATTGATATTATATATGTAGAATGATTTGTGTGCTTGTTATAACAGTAGACTAGTCTAATCCTCTCTAGATTAAGCATCATTCATTCCATTAGTACAGTACAGTATTCTAAAGCGACTATAGTTAGTATTGGTTTGTAAGGGGTGGTAAAATGTGGAGTAAGTTATAGCCTATGCCTTCCAAGTCTTTCATGGTACCGAGTACTACAAGAAACAACTCTGAAAAGAACAGCAGCCAGATCATTATAAATATTAAAATCCACTAATAATCACACCTACGAAGGCAGCTCAAAGCATACGGCAGTCACACGAACCTTCTGATTATATGCCCAAAGGCAGAACACCATTTCTCATTTTTCAGATGCAGAAAAGATCGAGGAGGAAAAAATACCACTATAAGAGTAAATTATAATAACAGGGTACATCAACTCACATTAGGCTATAACAAAGTAAATGCAAATAAATTGAGAGAGAGAGAGAGAGAGAGAGAGGTGAAAGCGGGGGAAAGAGAGAGGAAAACGGCCTTCCCCGTATCATGGAATACTTCAGAGTAATACAGATCAGGCTTATCCCAAGATAGCCGAGCTAGGCAGAGAGCACCCAGACCAAAGCCAAGCTCTCGACTGCCAAGTAAAGCCGGTTACAGCCCGAGTATGTGGAACAACGGCTTAACACACATATTTTACATAAGCTTCAAGTGCAGCAGATTTTTATTTTCATTTGATCTCAAGTTCTCGGTAGGCTTATGTTTTTTTTTCCGAGAATACAATACCGTACGCATGATGTGACTACACTGACAAATTATTACGTAGCCAATTCAGTAAAAATATTGTTGTGTGTAGCCTGTATGTTACATGTATGTAATAGACTCTAAGCTAAGGTATGAGTACATTTCAATCCTCTATCTGCTGTATGTGGTTATCAACATAATTCTTAACGGTGTACTGTATATAAATAAATTTCCTTACATACACCATTATAATATATTATAATATGGTATTTAATTTACTAAGCATAAGTAACATCTCTTCATCAAACATGAGTATAGAGTTTAATATAACTCACATTATATCACGTAAGAATGTAGCGAATTTATGTTGCCGACTGTATATATAAATGTATGTTTATACTTTTGTCTGTTTTTCCATCTATGTCTTTCTTTTTTCTATGTATACTGCATACAAGAGTTCCCAATGAAGTATATATAAATAAGAAGATAAAAGATTATTGCCCTCTTTCATTGTATTATGTGTCGAAAGAAAGTTTTGAAATAAAAACTACTTAATTCTTCCCTCGTTACATTAAAACTTATTGCAACATTTCTACTACTACTCAATTTAAACGAATCTCAGCTCGAAGTATAAAAATGAGAGAGAGAGAGAGAGAGAGAGAGAGAGAGAGAGAGAGAGAGAGAGAGAGAGAGAGAGAGAGAGGAGAGAGAGAGAGAGAGAGAGAGAGAGAGAGAGAGAGAGAGAGAGAGAGAGAGAGAGAGAGAGAGAGAGAGAGAGAGAGAGAGAGAGAGAGAGAGAGAGAGAGAGAGAGAGAGAGAGAGAGAGAGAGAGAGAGAGAGAGAGAGAGAGAGAGAGAGAGAGAGAGAGAGAGAGAGAAACTAAACACGACAGTCTCACCGTTCGAAAGGGAAGTAAAATAAAGAGACAAGAGGGAAATTAAAAAAGATGGATAGGAAAACTTGGTATCATTTCCTTAAGGGGAGATAGATGCTCTTGTTGGTGAATCGGAGGGTCTCTGATTCCTCCAAAACTATGCCACGAAACATGAGATCCCCTATTAGTACCATTGAGGGCGTCTGTATGTTTTCTGGTATACTTTGGAGGAATCAGAGAGACCTTAATTCCAATTCACCAACAAGAGAACCTCCCCTTAAGACGGAGCAAGGGGGGTTGGGGACGAGAGGGGATGAGGAGGGGCAGGAGAGAGGGACGACGAGGAGGAGAGTGGGGAGAGGGGAACGAGAGTGTGGGGAGAGAGGAATGAGGGGGTGGTGGAGAGAGAGGATGAAGAGGCGAGGGCATGGAGGAAAAAGTGGAGGAGTATGAGAGGAAGAATTGGTGAAATATAAGAGGAAGAAGAAGTGGAGTATGAAAGTGGTGGAGTGTGAGAGGGAGGAGTGGAGTATGAGAGAGAGGAGTGGTGGAGTGTGAGAGGAAGAAATTGTGGAACATAAGAGATAGAAGTGGAGTGTGAGAGGGAGGAGTGGTGGAGTGTGAGAGGGAGAAGGAGTGGAGTGTGAAAGGGAGGAGTTGTGAGTGTGAGAGGAAAGAGGGAGGAGTGGAGTGTGAGAGGGAGAGAGGAGTGGTGGAGTTGGTGAGTGGGAGGAGTGGTGGAGTTGGTGACAGGAAGGAGTGGTGGTGGAGTATGAGAGAAAGGAGTGGAGTGTGAAAGGGAGGAGTGGTGGAGTATGAGAGGGAGGAGTGGTGGAGTGTGAAAGGGAGGAGTGGTGGATATGAGGAGGAGTGGTGGGTGTATGAGAGGGAGAAGGAGTGGTGAGTTGGTGAGTGGAGAAGGAGTGGAGTGTGAGAGGAGGAAGAGTGGTGGAGTGTGAGAGGGAGAAGGAGTGGAGTGTGAGAGGAGAGAGTGGTGGAGTGTGAGAAGAGTGTGAGTGTGAAAGAGAGGAGTGGTGAGTGTGAGGAAGGAGTGGTGGAGTGTGTAGGAGAAGGAGTGGTGGAGTGTGAGAGGAAGGAGTGGTGGAGTGTGAGAGGGAGAAGGAGTGGTGGTGGAGTGTGAGAGGGAGAAGGAGTGGTGGTGGAGTGTGAGAGGGAGGAGTGGTGGAGGTGTGAGAGG